>CAUYQU010071477.1:0-98508 GCA_963574635.1 Cheracebus regulus | reverse complement strand
CACAGGAGAAAGCAGGAAAGATCTAAAATTGACACCCTAACATCACAATTAAAAGAACTAGAAAAATAAGACCAAACAAATTCAAAAATTAGCAGAAGACAAGAAATAACTAATAGCACAGCAGAGAAATAACTAAGCAAGGAGCTCAGTTATTTCTCACAGCAAGGAGAAATAACTAAGGAGAAGGAGCTAGAGATAGATGATCCCTAGAGGAAAATCCTACTTGAAAAGGAGGAAGAGGTGAGCACACTGCAATAATCTATAAAAATTCTGAAATGCAGTTTGGTATATGCTTCCAGTGCCTTATCAAGATTCAGTCCTACTGTCTGGGAGTTGTTCTCTGTAAATTTCAAATTCGAAATATATCTGGTTTAGGGATGCAGTAAAGGATTGTGAAGCTGTACTCAGAGACTATAAGAAAAAGATGTGATAAACACTCCCATTGCCTATCAAAGACTGAGCTCTTCAGAGGATGCTGCTGTTGTTTCTGTTTCCCAAGATAATCAGAGTTCAAGAAGTGGAATTCTAAGCAGCTCCGAGGTAAATGAAATAAAGTCTAAATGGTTCTGTAACCATTTCTTCTGCCCCTGCACTGACAGATTATCCCAAAAGAGCACAGTTATGCAGAGTAAACAGTGCAGTCAAGTGCTGCAGGACATAACTTTGTCAAATACTTCATATGTGCCAGGCATTATGCTAAAGGCTTTACTGGCATTATCTTATTCAATCCTTCTAAAATCTTATGAGGTTGATACTAATCTACATATTTTACAGATAAGAAAATTGAGACTTAGAGATGTTAATCAGTGTGCTTAAGATTTGCAAAGTTAGAAAATGGTAACAAAAATTGTGAAATGACTTTCTCCATCATTTTGCTTGTTTTCACCATTTCAGTCGATGTGAAAAAATTTAATCTCTACTTTAGCAGTCCCCAACCTTTCTGGCATCAGGAGTCAGTTCCATGAAAGACCATTTTTCCACAGACCGCAGGGTTGAGGAGGAGATGATTCAAGTACATTACATTTATTGTGCACTTAGTTACTGCTATTATTACACTGTAATATATAATGAAATAATTATATAATTCACATAAAACAGAATATGTGGGAGCCCTGAGCTTGCTTTCCTGCAACTAGATGGTCTCATCTGGGAGTGATGGGAGACAGTGACACCTGATGCATGTTGCTTATGTCCAGTCTATTCCATAATCTCATTATGGTTTCTGTCACTACAAAAATCCTGCTTCACAAAGATAGGACGTTGGAAATAAAAGCAGGCTTTAAAATGCTTTTGTGGCAATCTCAGGATATTCCACTTTGACTTTAATCCAGAACATAAGAAGATTTTAAGTTGTCTCAAACATACTTTTAAGGCCACCATCATTTTCTATCTCAAGCAGTTGATCCTCTTCTAGCATGGACAAGTCAATTCACCTGGCTTATTCACAGATGAGTTGCAAATCCATTCCTTCCTCGTTTGATGGGCTTTGTGGTTGGGAAGTAATGCTCAGAATCTTTTGGAAACTGAGATGGGTGATCATGCACCAGCTGGGAGAAAGAAGGCCCTGGCTCAGCCTCTTTCAAAATCTCTGCTAATGTTTGAAACAGGTCAAAAATCCCAGTGTTCACTTGTCACCCCCATAATTCCAGCTCGCCTTTGAATGCAGCCACTTTATCTGCTGACTTGAACACAGTTGTTGTTCTCCTCTGAAGTGACAGATTGGGTTCGTTGAGCAGGTTGAATACATCACACAAGGAAGCAAATTTTGCAACCCATTCTGTGTCACTGAAATGTGCTGCCAATGGTGACTGTTTCTCTAAAAGAAATCTCTGAAATGGTTCATAACTCAAAAACTCTGGCCAGTAATCTACCTTTAGAAAGCCTCTTACCTCTGTGTATAAGAGAAGATGTGTGTGCTCTGCAGCCATCTCCTCACAGAGCTGCATGAACAGATATGAGTTAAAGGTATGTACTTTAATGTGGTTGATAATTTTAATCACATCTTGCAAAACATTGTTAACTTCAGATGACATTTTTCAGCTAGCCAGCATTTTTCTATGGATGACACAGTGCATAGACTCACATTCACAAGCAACCTCTTTGACCCAAGCAGTGAAACCAGAAAACCATCTCGTCATGGCAGCCACTCTGTCCTTACATAAACAAAATGACCAACACAAAATGACCAATTCAGTTTCCTGATATGTAATCATTCAAAGACTTGAATAGTTCTGCAGCTGTGGTATTGGTTGTCAACAAAAGTATCCAAAACATATCCTTATGCACATCCTCTTGAAAACTATATCACACAAAAACAAATATTGTTGCCTCATCAACATCAGTAGACTGGTCAACCTGGATTGTGTACTACAGTGACTCATTAATCCTCTCTAACAATTGTGCCTCAGTATCCTCTGCTACTTCATCAATTCCTCTAGTTCATGATACTAGCCAAAAGAGGAACACATGCCAGCTTTTGAACTGCGGCCTCTCCTAAATGTTCATCACAAATGTCCTTAGCAACAGGCAGGATCAATTCTCTACCAACAGTAAAGGACTTCTTACCTTTAGCAATGTGGTTAGCCACTAAGAATGATGCTCTCAGTGCAGACACATTTGATGAAGTGGTGGCCTTCAATAATCGCTTCTGTTCCTCATGTCTTTTTTTTCTTTTGAAAAACTCCAAAGGCTTGTTTTTTAATGCAGGGTGCTCGGTCTCCACGTGGCAAAGCAGTTTTGAAGGTTTTATGTCTTCATTGGATAGCCGGTTGCCATATATTATGCAAAGCGGGCTTGTGGAATGTGAATCACCTGTTGCAATGAACCCGTAATTTAAATAGGACTCTCAGTATTTTTTAAATTCACCTTTCTTTCTCACCTTTAGCAGTCTTAGAGTCTTCTGTTGTGTCATCATTGGGTCTTTCCCCCTTTCAAATAAGTTTTCCGGTGACATTTGTTTTTTATCATTTTGGCTAGGGTTAGCTTGTGGGCTTACCAAAACTGCAACTGAGACAAGTGTACAGTATGGGAAAGGGGACTGCGGGTCATGCACTTCATGTAATGACTAAAATAAGTGTTGGATCCTGACTTAAAGCCTGCCACCAGATGCAGCTTAATTGTCACTTGCTGCTCAGTGACAGGATTTTGATACGAGTCCACAAGCAATTTATTATGGTCTCTGTGCAGTCAAACCTCTCTGCTAATGTTGATCTGTATCTGCTGCCACTTCCCAGCGTTAGCATCACTGCCTCGGCTCTACCTCAGATCATCAGGCATTAGATTCTCATAGGGAGCATGCAACCTACATCCCTCACATGTACAGTTCACAAGAGGGTTTGTGCTACTACAAGGATCTAATGCCATGGCTGATCTGACAGGAGGCAGAGCTCAGGCAGTAATATGAGTGATGGGGAGCAGCTGTAAATAGAGACGAAGCTTCACTCACTTACCCACCACTCACCTCCTGCTGTGCAACCTGGTTCCTTACAGGACAGAGACGGAAATCCATCTGTGGCCCAGGGGTTGGGGACCCTGGATCTACTTTGTCCAATGAAAACTGAAAGTGCAAAAGTGGTGAAGTGTATTAATGTCAACTTCCTGGTCCTGATGTTGTACTACAGTTATGCAAGCAAGATATTACTACTGGGAGAAACTAGATAAAGGGTATATGAGATTTCTGTATTATTTCTTACAATAGCACATTAAGTTAACATTATCTCAAAATAGAAAGTTTAATTAGAAAGAAAACTAAAACTGTGCTACAAAGATAGTATCTCCAGACTTCTTTTACACCTTTTTGAGGGACAATGCAAAACTTTGGACAATACAACAAGAAAACTAAAGGCTAATTTAATAATTATCATTTCACAATTACTTTATTCATTTAGGCATTTCATCTTTCTTCTGTTGTCCTATTATTTTAGCATTTTTAAATTATAGCCTGGAATTATTGAGCAATGATGAAATCATTTATACAATGATAAAAATGGCAAAATATTTTAACATGTACAGAAAGATCCAAAAGTTAGCTGAGATTATAAAGGGATCCAATGGACTTATATGGTAATCATAAGATAGAATGAGCTTTGTTATATATATGAACATTTATAAATTTATAAATAGATATATGAAAATGTATAGATAATTATATCTATTTATAAATGTATTTATACATGTATTTATAAATGTATAAATACATTTATAAATAGATATGTCAGATTTATAAATTTTACATATATAGTATATATTTCTAAATGTATAAATATTTATAAATATATTTATAAATATATACAATTTATAAATAAAAATTTTATCTTTGTTCTTTGGAAGATCACTAATAAAGAACAAAAGTCATGGAAATATCAATCCTTACAAATATTTAGAACCCCTCTATAAACAAACTCAAATTAAAATTGAGTGTAGCAGTCCACAATGTTGTGCTGAGAATTATAGAAATCCAAACACTTAACAGAGCCTACAAGGCCCTACGCAGTCTCATGCCTGACCACCCCCAACCACTGCCTTCTGAGCCTCTTCTGGCATTTCACTGTCTCTGCTCCAGCCACACTGGCCTCTGTTCCACGCTCAGTTTTGCCATAGACCACTGCACAAGCAGTTCCCTCTATCTCTGGGGAAGTCTTTGCTGACCCCGTAGTTCACGTCAGTTTCCTTTTCATGAACTCTTACAAAACTGTTGATTATCTTTGGAGTACCCATCTACATTTGTAATGATTCATTCACTAATGGCCTTTATTGATTGAGTGATGTCTGTGTCCTACCAGTAGGCCAAAAGCGCCATGACAGGAGGGCCTGTTTTCACACCACTGTATCCACAAATGTCAGCATTTACCTTCTCTCCTTCTTGAGACTGCTCTAAAATCACGTAAAGGAATTAAAATACAGAGGAAGGATCAAAATAACAGAATGTGAGCCCAATGTAGCCTTTAGATATGCAATGTTGTCTCTTAGTACTTAGAAAAACATTTCACTTGCTGGGTACTGTGGCTCACACCTGTAACTCCAGCACTTTTGGAGGCCGAGGCAGGTGGATCACCTGAGGTCAGTTTGAGACCAGCCTGATGGACATAGTGAAACCCGATCTCCACTAAATACAAAAAATTAGCTGGGCATGGTGATGCATGCCTGTAATCTCAGCTACTTGGGAGGCTGAGGCAGGAGAATTGATTGAACCTGGGAGACAGAGGTTTCAGTAAGCCGAGATCACACCGTTGCACTCCAGCCTGGGCAACGAGTGAAAACTCCATCTGAAAAAAAACAAACAAAAAAAAAAACAAAAGGAAAACATTTTACTTTATTTTTTCTTAAAAATCAGTAATGTTTATACCAAGATTTAAATTTCTGGCTTCTGTTGATTAAAAAAAAAACATATTAGACCCATGCTCCTTTGAACTGTCTAGAGCTAGCAGGAACTGTCTCAGTTAAGTAGGATATTTAGCCCCAACTCACTTTCTAAATTTGCTTCTCAAATTTGCTCCACACCTTACCTCAGGGATGGAGCTGTTATCTCCAAAGAGCCCCAGAGAGGCCTGGACCTGAAACTTATTGTGCTTTTCAGGGATTACGAAGATATTTTGTTAACTTACTTTTTTGAGATGGAGTTTTGCTTTGTTGCCCAGGCTGGAGTGCAATGGTGTGATCTCAGGTCACTGCAACCTCTGCCTCCCAGGTTCAAGCAATTCTCCTGCCTCAGACTCCGGAGTAGCTGGGATTACAGGTGCCTGCCACCACGCCCTGCTAATTTTTTGTATTTTTTGGTAAAGACAAGGTTTCACCATGTTGGCCAGGCTGCTCTTGAATTCCTGGCCTCAGGTGATCCACCCACCTGGCCTCCCAAAGTGCTGGGATTACAACCTGTGCCTCCCAGGTTCAAGCAGTTCTCCTGCCTAGGCCCTCCAAGTAGCTGGGATTACAGGCACCCACCACCACACCCAGCTAATTTTTTGTATTTTCAGTAGAGATGAGGTTTCGCCATGTTGGCCAGGCTGGCCTCAAACTCCTGACCTCAGGTGATCCACCTGCCTCAGTCTCCCAAAGTGCTGGGATTACAGGTGTGAGCCACCACACCCAGCCATGGTAGATATTTTAAATAAATGTTTGTTGAAAGGCTGAAGTTGTGACCACAAGCCCCTGAGAGGTAACGCCCATCTGCAGTGCCACACATGAACACAAGGTGACAGTGTGCTCTCAGAAATCTGCATAAACCCAGAGCAGCTGGTGATGCTCTGTAGTAAATAGGATGCCTTGTCCCACCCAACTGTAAGACAGAGCAACTACCAAAGACCAACAGCAACACGGCATGTGTCCTAGAGGGTCACAGGGGAAGAAACTAAGAAGGAAGGAAGCTTCAAGGCCAGGGACCCAGCACAGCAGAGACGGGACTGCAGGAAAGTAATTAAACTTACCCCTGTCTTTGCTGTCATTAGCATGATCCACTCCCCCTGAGTGCTGAATTTCAAGGCTATGAAGCCGTGGTCAAGAGGCTTGGCTGGGAACAGGCTTTGAGCTTTCCGTGACTCCCTTCTAAATCTCATGCAGTGTTTCTCAAAGTGAGGTGTCTGCACCAGCAGCATCAGCATCACCTGTCAGAATCTATAGAAATGCAGATTCCCAGGCCTCACCCAACCCTCCTGACCCAGACACTCTGGGACAGAGCCCAGAAATCTATGTATGACCAGACACCTGGGTGGTTCTGAAGCAGCTAAATGTGAGAAGCACCGCTCTAAAGTCTCATTTCCTATCTCTTCCCACAGCCCCATCCAGTGAATCCTAATCCTCCCAATACACGAAGCTCAACACTCCTGTCTCTAGTTGAGTCTGAAACATCCATTTCTTCCTCACCTGCTTTGCTCTTATCCTGCCTTTGAGACTCAACTCAAGCCTCCCTTCTTCTGGAACACTGTGTTAAACTCCCCAAGATGGTTCAGATGCTGCTCCTCCAGCCTGTGCCTTCTCTCTCTCTCAGCCATCATCAAATGATGCCTTTAGCTGTTGGCTGCTCAATGTCTTACAGGATGTCTGACTGTCTCACAGTGTGAGCTGTCTTGGACATTTTGTTTTAACCCCCAGTGCCTGGCCAACAGAATTTTGTATATTTGTTGAATGAAATAATAAACTACCATCACTTGGTTGGCAGCTTTAGAAGGGTAATTATATCTTTTTCACCTACAGTAGAATTTTATATCTGCACATATCCTAACTTAATTTTGTACATATATTTAACATATATAGAAGTAAATATAATATTAATAGATTGTATATGTAATTATATGCAGATTATAAGCTCCCTGCAAGCCTGAATTTCAAAACTATGCTCTGCTGCTTCTGACATTTGTAGAAGGGCCAAGGAATTCAACAATCAATAGCAAGGGCCATTTAACCAGAGGGTACGGGGGAACCAACATGGAGCTTTCTGAGCAGGGGTACGTGCAGACCAGTGTGCTCTGAATGTCTGTCTCCAGGTCTCATTCCTCTCTCAGTCTGACTCAGCTCTTGGTGGAAGAGGGCTCCCAAGCTGCAGGATGAGGACATGTTGACTATGCAGCATTAAGCTGGACAAATTCTGCTGTCACAGAGCTGGCCTAAGGTGGAGGTGGTACTGGACATTCTGGTAGAGATTGCACACAGGCACATGTTGTGAGGCTCCACCACCAAGTTCTCAGAGTTTTTTGCATAATTCATGATCACAGAATATAAGGTCAATATATAATTTCCAATGCTATTTGTATATACTAGCAACAATTGGAAACTAAAGTCAAATAAGCAACACCATTTACAATAGCATCAAAAATATCAACTGCTAAGAGATAAATCCGGCAAAAGAGATGCAAGGCCTGTCCACTTGAAAACTACAAAACTGCTGAAAGAAATTAAAGAAGTCCTGAAGAAATAGAGAAATTGACTGTGCCCATGGATTGGAAGACTCAATTTTGTTGAGACCACAAATATTTTGAAGCTTCAATTTCCCCCTGCCTTATTTCACTCTCTCCCATTTGTCTTTGTATCATCAATGTGTAGCTCTGTGCCAGGCACAAAGTAGTTTGGTGTTCATTGAATACATGAACAAGCAATAAGGTTTCAATTCCTCATACAGAATATATAAATAAATATAGGAAGAGATCTCAACTACCTGGGTGTGCAATGAAAGGCTTCCTTCAAGATGCACTAGGAATTTTATAACCTGTGATGGGTACAGAAGTCCTGTTATGAGTGAGTAAAACTATATTCATCTGCTGTAGCTTGGGGGTCAGTTTGTGCAAAACAGCAATGGAAACACATTGGGAAGAAGGTCTGAACTCATGTACTGAAGGACTTCCTCACATTAGATACATTTAAGTAGGGAGTCATTCAACATTTTAAAATATTTGTTGAACACCTGCTATGGAATAAGGCTTGTGCTCAACACTGGGATCAAACTGGTAAAGCCAGGAACCATCCCTGCTTCAGCTATAAAACTGTAGTTGCTAACTTTGGGAACCATCTCTGTGTGAGTTATAAAATCAAATTATGTGTGTCTTTATAATAGCCTGATGAGACTTGTTATTGTTAAGCTTCACTAAATGTGAAGAAACAGGCTTGAAACTAAGAAGAGTCCCATTTTAAATGTAGGCCAAAGTGGCCTGCATTTTTAGAGTGTAATTAACAAAAAATTTAAAGTACACACTTAAAATGTAGTTTGATAAGTTTTGACAAACGTATACATTTTGACACCACCATTGAGATACAAAACATTCTCATTATCCCAAAAGATTCCTTTGTCCCCCTTCCCAACTTCTAACATCCTAGCGTTTTCTAGTGTTTCTTATAGATGGAATTATATATTATGTACTCAATTCTTACTTCTTTGACTCAGCATTAATTTGGTGGTGCCCATCACTAATTCATTTTTATTACTGCTGAATTGAGACCTTCAGGGGAGAGAAAACATTAATCAAAGAATTACCACAGCATCAAGTTCACCTAAGTACAAGTGAAAATATATTACCTCGTTTGTTAATTCAATCAATACTACCTTAGTGTACAGTGGGGGGCTATAGGGTCATGACTGAGCTTGTGGAAAATAAATGAAAATAAATGTTAGCAAAGAGTGGCTCTAAAGAACGTTGTCCTCACGGTAATTTCTTTTAATGTGTCAGATGCTGGTGGGAGGCACTCTTCCTTAGCTCTTTACGCCCATCCCTTAAACTTAGAAGAGGAAAGGATCTGCAAGGCGCGTACCCCTCTCCTTCCTACGGTCGACGGCAACAGCCCCGCACTGCTCCGCCACCGCCACGCAGATGGCGGAGTGTGGTCAGCTCGGACGTGGCACCTGCCCTCAGCCGCCCAATCCCGGGCGCCGCGACGGTCACGTGGATAGCTGCTGCCCTTTCTGCCCCGCCCTCGTGGCCTCGCTCCTGCGTGGGCCCAGCCCCACCTACCGCCCGTGCAGTCCTGCGAGCCTGGCCTCGGCCACCCCAGCTCCTAAGGAGCTCGTGAGGGCCAGGCTGCGCCTGCGTGGGGCGTCTGGTGGGCGGGGCCAGGGCCGTGAGGGCTGCGAAGTAGGGAGGCCCGGCGGGCTGCGATCCGGGGCTGCGCGGAGCAACGCGGCGCCGCAGTGCGCCCCAGCCGGGCACCGGGAAGGCGAGCTCTCCTCCACCTCCGAGAGTAAACTTTGTCGTTCACTCCGCGGCGCTCCCGAGTCGTCGCCGCCGCCGCCGCCGGGCCGCCGCAGTCCGCGAAAAGCCGTCTTGCGTCAGGGCCTCGTTGCCTGCCCTGACGCGGGGCCTCGGCGCCATGGACGCCACGGCGCTGGAGCGGGACGCCGTGCAGTTCGCCCGGCTGGCGGTGCAGCGCGACCACGAAGGCCGCTACTCCGAGGCGGTGTTTTACTACAAGGTAGGGGCGGGCCCGCCGCTTCGGTCGGAATTGCTAAATCGGAGTCCGGCCGGGGCCTGCGGCCGAGGGGCGGGGTCCAGGTGCCTAGGCGAGCGGCCCCAGCTCTGCTTTTCCTTCGTACGCCTCCCGACCCTCCTCTTGAGGGGGACGGCAAGCCGGGCTGCTGAGGCCGGCGCTGCGGCCGCGGGGAGGCTGGGTCGCGGCTTGCAGCCACCGCTTCTCCAGTTGCAGTCCCGGCTGGCAAATGCCCACGATGGCGCTGCTTTGGGCAGGTGTTAGATATGGGTAGTTAGTGGCCTATTATTGCTGTCACTTGGCTCTGATTTACAGCTAGCAGGAAATGGCCTGTGATACGTATCAAAATAATGCATACGCGTTAAATAAATTTTAAAAGAATAAAAACCATCACTTATCCTAGCATTTGATGTACAGCCATGTGTCCTTAGCGATGTGATACTGAGAAATGTGTTCGTAGGTCATTTTGTTGTGCGAACACTGTAGAATGCGCTCACACAAGCCTGAATGGTACAGCCTACTCCACACCTAGGCTGTGTGCTCCTAGGTTACATGTCTGTGCCACATGTTACTGTACTGTATGGTGTGTGCAGTTACACGCAGTGGTAAGTATTTGTGCATAGAAAAGGTACGGTAAACATGCAGCCTAAAAGATTTTTTTTAAAAAAATACTAGACCTGTGTAGGGCACTTAACCCACGAATGGAGCTTTCAGGACTGGAAGTTGCTCTGAGTTGGTGAGTAGCGGTGAGTGAATGTGAAGTCCTAGGACGTTCAGTGCTCTGCTCTACTGTAGACTTTATAAGCACTGTACACGTAGGCTACACCTAATTTTTTTAAATTTTCTTTCTTCAGTAACAACCTTAGCTTACTGTAACCCTTTTTATAAACTTTTGGATTTTCTTAACTCTTTAACTCTTTGGTAATAACAGCTTAAAACATATTGTACACCTACACAAAAATATTTTATGTGCTTATTTGGTAACTTTTTTTAACTTTTTAGTTAAAAACTAAGACACACATAAGCCTAGGCCTACACCGAGTCAGGATCATCAATATTACTGTCTTCCACTTCCAATCTTGTCCCACTGGGAGGTCTTCAAGGGCAGTAACAGGAATGGAGCTCTCATCTCATGTGATAACAATGTCTCCTGAAATAGCTCCTGAAGGGTATGCCAGAGACTGTTTTATAGTTAACTTTTTAAAATAATAAATAGGAGTACACTAACAATACATAGTATAGCATAGCAAATACATAAACCAGTAACATAGTTGTATATTATCAAGTATTATGTACTGTACATAATTGTATGCGATAGACTTTTATGCCACTGGCAGCTCAGTAGGTTTGTTTACACCAGCATCACCACAAACATAGGAGTAAAGTGTTGTGCTATGACATTATGATGGCTGTGACATGACCAGGAAGTAGGAATTTTTCAGCTCCATTATAATCTTATTTAAGGGACCACTATCGTATATTCAGTCTGTTGTTGCCTGAAATGTTGTGTGGTGTTTGTATATTTTGTGGTTTTTTTAATGCATATGTGTATATACATTTTTTTTTTTACAAACTGGTTTATGCTGTTTTTAGTAATAATAGCTGTACAGTAGTTTATTATGTGGGTGTACCGTAATTATTACTATTTTTTTTTGTTGAGAGACAGAATCTTTCCCTGTTACGCAGGTTGGAGGGCAGTGGCTTAATAATAGCTCATTGCAGCCTTAAACTGCTAACCTCAAGCAATCCTTGAGTAATTACAATTACTAATTGTAATCCCAATTAGTGAGACTACAGGTGGACACAACCACATCTGGCTCATTTTTTTTATTTTTTGTAAATGTGGGGTCTCGCTGTGTTGCCTGGCCAGTGTACATAATTAATTCACAAACTCTTGGGCATTAAGTTCTTTCTGTTTTTTTCACCATCATAAGTAACAATGTAGTTAATATCTTTATAAATAATTCTTATGACTAGTGCAAATTTTTGCTTGAATTTTCTTTTGGATATATTACCAGGGACAGAACTGCTAAATCAAAGTGTATGAACTACCACAGTCCACTCCTTTCTCTCCAATTCTGAGGATTTTTAAATACACCCCTCCAGCTCTAGCTAGATTTAGAGGGAGCTGTGTCCTCCTGATACTGTCACTTTTTCTTTTAGAAAGAATGTCAGACTTGGATAAAACTGTACAGTAGTGGTAATTTTTTCATGAGTCTATGTGCTATCAATAAAGTGTGATTTGCTTCAGATTAATATTTTGTTGCTTTCATTTTATAATCTATTTTTTTTTTTTTTTGAGATGTAGTTTCGCTCTTGTTGCCCAGGCTGGAATGCAATGGTGCAATCTGCGCTCACTGCAACCTTTGCCTCCCAGGTTCAAGCGATTCTCCTGCCTCAGCCTCCCAAGTAGCTGGGATTACAGGCATGCACCACCACACCCGGCTAATTTTGTATTTTTAGTAGAGACACAGTTTCTCCATGTTGGTCAAGCTGGTCATGAACTCCCAACCTCAGGTGATCCACCTGCCTTGGGCTCCCAAAGTACTGGGATTACAGGCATGAGCCACCGTGCTTGGCCTGTTTTTTGTTTGTTTTTTGTTGATGTGTAATGTACATAGTTTCAGGATTCATGTAATAATGCATTAATATAATTTATAAAGATAAATCAGCATACTTGGAGTAGCCATCAGCTTAACTACTTCACAGCTGAACTACTGTGCAGCTATTACTGCTGAATATTTATTATTACTTAAATATATTTTTATGCTAGGAACATTTGAATTTAGCTATTTTAAAATGTACAATCAGTTATAAACTATGGTCACCCTCTGATCTATTTAACAGTAGGTCTCATTCTATTATAATCTGCTTTATATTTAGAGAGTTTTGGTGCATTTCAGAATCCTTTCTTTTAGACTTTTTTGACCATTTCACAAGGCATTGTTCAAGAGAAAAATTTTGTGTTTTGTGAAATAGCTTTGACAAATATTAACAGGTTAAAATAGTGCTATATAAAAATAGCTTTTATTAATGCAGAAGAAACTATGAACTGCCTGTTTTTTTCCTATAGGCTTACATACATGTCACTTAGGAAGAATTTTTCCTCCTTGAGAAAGTCAAAAAAAGTGGTTGTACTTCTAGAAATTATTTACATAAGCTTCATCAGTTTAGTATTTAGTGCTTTCTGCAGTCATTTCTATAAGCTATTTCTTGTTAGTCACCTTTGAATATAAATGAAATGAGTAAAATAAAATTGATACCAGCAATTTTTTTATTGGCCTTATTTTGTTTTGTTTCTGTTTTGTTTGGTTTTTTTTTTTAGAGACAGGGTCTCATTCTATCACCCAGGCTGGCAGGCAGTGGTGAGGTCATAGCTTATTGCAGCCTCAAACTCCTGGGCTAAAGCAGTCCTCCAGCCTCAGCCTCCTGAGTAGCTGGGACTACAGGTATATACCACCTGCCTGGCTAATATTTTTTTTTCAGAGATGAGGGTCTCACTATGTTGCCCAGTTGATCTTGAACTCCTGGCCTCAAGCAATCCTCTTGCCTCAGACTTCTAAGTAAGAAATTGACTTTTTTTAAAAGCAAATAATTATTTGGAAATTAACCATATACAAGACACCTGAAGGGACAATATATATGATTTATATACTTATATCATTTACATGTATCAAAAACATTCCATTTATTGGATTTAAGTGTACCTATAATGTATTTAATGATGGTATGTAAAATATATTTAATGTTTACATGTAAAGTTATATTTTCCTCCCCTGAAATATCTGAGTTACAGAATCTGAGGAAGTCATGTCTTTTCTACCTCACTGCATTTAGGCTAAATTTTTATTGAGATCAAAACTGTACTTTCTTCTTTCTTTCTTTCTCTCTTTTTTTTTTTTTTTGGAGACAGCGTCTCACTCTGTCGCCCAGGCTGGAGTGCAGTGGCGCCATCACAACTCACTGCAGCCTCAACCTCCCAGGGCTCAGGTGATCCTCCGCCTCAGCCTCCTGAGTAGGTGGGACTAGTTTGTAGAGACAGCGTTTCACCATAGTGCCCAGGCTGAAAACTGTACTTTTCTTAACTAATTTTGTTGGATTCAGTGAAACAACTCCTGCTCAGGTAACTGGATTCAAAAAGTAATGTTCAGTAGGTGGCTTTTTTGAAATCAGGCATGATGACCTATGAAGTATACATGCTTGGGTTACTGCAGAGAAGCTGCTGTTACTTGTAGAAAATTCTCTTTGCTTTTCTAGGTGGTAGCATTGGTAACCTTCCTGGAAAGGTGATGAGGAGAATGGAAACATTTCCTTCTAGCCGTAGTATAACTGGCTATGGAAGTTATGGAATAACTGGAAGAAGAATCCAGATTTTCTTAATTAAAATAAATTTAATTTATACAACTAAAATCTGCTTTAAAATGTGTCATCGTTTGTTAGTATTTTCTGTGGAGAAAACTATTTTATTTTTTCTGTGAGGTATTTAACCTTTATAATCTCTTTTAAACTCTTCTTGGTATTTAATTTTATTTTAGTGGTCATTATTTTAGTGCATCAAAGGCTCAATTCACATTTTTTTGAGTGTCAGTTACTTGCAATCAGTTCACATTTTCAAAGTATATAATTTTAAATCTGATCTATTGCATAAGGAAAAAGGAAAACAAAACGTAAACTACAGCTATTCTAAAGAAATGTTTATAGTCAGGTCCTCATGCATGAATTCATAAATTTTCAATGATATATTTAAATTGAGAGAGAGCCTGGATAGCTCAGTTGGTAAAGCATCAGTCTTTTAATCTGAGGTCCAGAGTTCAAGTTCCTGTTTTGGTGTGTCCTGTGGCTTTTAGCACCTAATTCTGACTCCATCTTTGAAAAAGCCAAGGGAAAAAAAGTATCATTTGGGTCAGGTATGTTGGCTCATGCCTGTAATCCCAGCACTTTGGGAGGCCAGGGCAGGCGGGTTACTTGAGACCTGGAGTTCAAGACCAGCCTGGCCAACATGGCAGAACCCCATCTCTACTAAAAATACAAAAATTAACCTGGCATGGTGGTGTACACCTGTAGTCCCAGCTACTTGGGAGGCTGAGATACAAGAATCACTTGAACCTGGGAGACAGAGGTTGCAGTGAGCCAAGATCGTGCCGCTTCACTCCTGTCTGGGTGACAGAGCGAGACTCTGTCTCAAAAAAAAAAAAGAAAAAATTGAAAACATTGAATACCAAAGAAGCCATAATGGAGGATTATATAACTGCTTTGTGAAAAAAATTACTATTAATATTTTAAAGACATTCTTGTTTTTTTATTCATCAAAACCAATATTGAATGAGAATGTGGTAAAGAAAATTCAAGTTGTAATACATCTATTGGATTCCGTTGAATTCTTTTATTTTTAGGAAGCTGCACAAGCCTTAATTTATGCTGAGATGGCAGGATCAAGCCTAGAACATATTCAAGAAAAAATAACTGAGTATCTGGAAAGAGTGCAAGCTCTACATTCAGCAGGTTAGTAAAGGCCTACTAAACTTGTCAGTAGCTTTTCTTTTCTCCCATCATGTCTTTTCTCCCTGTGTTTATTTCTCTTCTTCATTTTTATCTTTGAATCTTGATCCTCACTCTGTTGCTGCTCATTCCACTTCTACTAATCACCTCTTTAAAAATCATTTGGAAATAAGTGATAGATCTTTGAAGAGGAACCGTAGAGATAATATAGTTCAGTTTACTAATTTCCCAAAGTGCAGGATGGTGAATTACCTATGTTCAAACAATTTATCATTGGCAAAGTTAGGATTCAGTTAAAGTCTGCTTTTAAAATATCTGTCACATGTCTCTTCCTTATGAAATTAAGTGACTGTTTCTCTTTAGTGTATAGACTTTAGCAGTAGGTTCATAGTCTCTTCTCTGTCAGTGTCTTCTACTTTCAGACCTTTGCTAAACTCAAACCATATCTAGGGAAAGTGACGTAAGCAGAGACTTGGAACAACTTGTACTTATTTTTGTAAACAGCACTGCAGGTACTATAATAGAAGTATACATAGTCTTAATGGTCACAATTTTGTTAGAGGTAACTGATGTTCATATTTTATTCACGAATACATTCATCTCTCTAGGGACTCTTTTAACCCACTTTTTCTGTTACTGCATGATAAAGCCACAAGCAGAGGAATCTCTATTCTGATGGACTTTGTGCTACTTTCTACCACTCATTCTGAATAGATATGAGCAATTACAAGAACATCATTAGGATAAAGCAGATTTAATCATTGGATTCCTTGTTATGGTAGTTCCCTTAAAAACAAGGGAGTTTGGCCGGGCACAGTGGTTTACGCCTGTAATCCCAGCACTTTGGGAGGCTGAGGCAGGTGGATCACTTGAGGTTAGGAGTTTGAGACCAGCCTGGCCAATATAGTGAAACCCTGTCTCTAAAAGTAAAAAAAAATAAAATAAGGTAGTTTAATACAGTGCCTGGGAAGTGCGTGTATTGAAAAGTGTACTGCCTGTGTTATTGGGACCTCACTTGATAGAAAGTATTGATTCATGTATTCAGAATACCATATAAAATTCAAAGGAACTTTGTTTTCCAGCCAAGTAAATGAAGTTCTTAAATTTAACTGCCCAATAATTAGGAACTTTGTTTCATAACCAGTATTTTCAAATAAAATTATCTTTGGAGTAGGGAATATAGTCTTTCATGTTTACTTCCATGATCTCCCTGTTTTTTCATAGATAGTTTTCTTCATTTCAACAACTGTTTATTGAATGCATGTTTGGGCTGTATGGTGAGTACAGGGTGATAAGTGACCGTCCCTGTCCTCAGGAGGACCTTCATCATCAAATGTGGAGAGTAAATATTGCACTATCATGGAAATCCCTCTCTGAAGCATGCTAGGCTAAATGTTAAAGCCAAATGCTCTAGAAAGGAGAGATCATATGGTGATACTGTTCTAGGAGCAGAAATGCTAGAACAGTATCACCATATGATCTTTCTTTTCCATATGTATACACAGTCAAGCACATTTACGCCATAGGCTCTTGATTCCAGTAAGAGTGCTCTTTAAACCCCTGAAATCCTTGTAACAATTGGAAAAAATGTATATGAATCATCTATTTTTTTCTAAGGAATTTTTAAAATTATTTTTACTTTGTATAAATACAACTGAGCCTAAAAAATTACACGTGATTTTTGGGAAATAAATTCTAAACATTGATATATATGTGATATTCGGGCATCAGATGAGATAGCATAATCTCTTGAAGAGTAAAGACTTGCCAGTGAAATAATGTTCAGAAAGAATTTTTAAAGCATAACATACCTTGTTTTACCAACTTCTGTCTCCTTTTATTAAAGAAATGGAGTATAACTTCTAGAGAATCAAAGGATTTTCTTATTTTCAGCAGAAAGGTCCTTTTTCAAATAAAAATCCTTTTCACAACCCCAATTTTTAAAACAAGATAGTCTGCTGACAGTTAAGAGACTCTTGAGAGAGAGTTGATGTTGGGGTAGAGAAAGGTAACATAATTTAAAATTAACCAGTGTAGGCTGGCACAGTGGCTCATGCTTGTAATCCCAGCACTTTGGGAAGCTGAGGCAGGAGAATCACTTGGGTCTAAGAGTTCAAGATCAGCCTGGGCAACATAGACCTTGTCTCTACAAAAAAAAAAAAAACACAAAAATTAGCTGGGTGTGGTGGTGTGTGCCTGTAGTCCCATCTCCTCAGAGGCTGAGGCAGGAAGACCGCTTGAGCCCAGGAGATCAAGGCTGCAGTGAGCCATGATAGCACCACTGCACTCAGCCTAGGTGACAGAGTAAGACCCTGTCTTGAAAAATAAAAAGTAAAATTAGCCATCGTAGTTATAGAGTTCGAGACTTGGAATTAAAAGATCCATGTTGAATCTCTACCTTTTGACTTGTAGCTGTAAAGTCTTAGACTAGATCAGTGGTTTTCCGTAGGGAGTGATTTGCCCCCCAGGGGGGATTTGCAATTTCTAGAGAAGTTTTTGGTTTTCACACTGCTAGGTAGTAAGGAGTATGCTTCTGGCACTTAGTTGGGTAGAGGCCAGGGATATTGCTAAAAATTCTGGAGTACGTAAGACGGTCTTCCACAACAAAGAATTATTCAGCCCAAGATGTCAGTAATGCCAGGCTGAGAAACACTGGGCTAGATATTTCAATGTGTTTGAGCTTTGGTATCTTTTTCATGAATGGGATTAGTATGTACTTCAGAGAGGTATTTACGAAGGCTAAAGTTTTGAAAACATCAGCACAAACTGGGCACAGTGGTGAGTGGCTGTAGTTTCAGCTATTTGAGAGGTTGAGGCAGAAGGGTCACTTGAGTCCAGGAGTTTAAGAGTTTAAGGCCAGCCTGGGCAGCCTAGTGAGACCTGTATCTTTAAAAAAAAAAAAAAAAAATGAGCATCTACCTCTAAAGAATTAACAAAATCTCAGACTTTTCTTAAATAGCAAGTTTAGCAAGATATAATTTCCATATCATAAAATTCACCCTCTTAAAGTGTATAATTCAGTTGTTTTTAGCATATTCCCGGAGTTGTGTAACTACCCCCACGATCTAATTTTAAAATGTTTTCATCACCCCAAGAGAAACCTGTTACCCATTAGCAGTCACTCCCCATTCTTCCGTCCCCCTAGCCACCAGTAATCTTGCTGTTTCTATGGATTTGCCTATTCCAGATATTTCATACAAATGGAGTCATCCAATACATGGCCCTTTTGCTGTCTGGCTTCTTTTACTGAGTTTAATGTTTGCAAGATTTATTTACTTCATTCCTTTTTATGACTAATATTTCATTATATTGATATGCTGCATTTTGTTTATTCATTAGTTGAACATTTGGGTTGTTTACACCTTTTGGCTATTATAAATAATGCAGTTAGGAATATTCATGTACACGTGCTGGCTCACACCTGTAATCCCAGCACTTTGGAAGGATGAGGCGGACAGATCACTTGAGGCCAGGAGTTTGAGATCAGCCTGCCCAACGTGGTGAGACCCCGTCTCTACTAAAAATACAAAAATTAGCCAGGAATGGTGGTGCACGCATGTACTCCCAGCTACTTGGGACACTGAAGCACGAGAATTGCTTGAAGACCCAGGAGATGGAGGTGGAGGTGAGCCTAGATTGTGCCACTGCACTCCAACCTGGATGACAGAGTGAGATTCTGTCTCCAAAAAAAAAAATCGTGTATAGATTTTTCCATGTACATATGTTTTCTCAATTCTCTTGAAATTCCACCCAGAAATGGAACTGCTGTGTCATAGGATATAGCTCCATGTTTAACTTTTTGAGGAACTGCCAAATTGTTTTCCAAAGTGACTACATGATTCTACAGTTGGCTACACCATTTTGCAGTTCCACCAGCAGTGTATCTGGGTTGCAAGTCCTTCACATCCTCACCAACACTTGTTACTGTCTTTTTTATTTTAGCCATCCTACTGGGTATAAAGTGTCATCTTAATGTGGTTGTGATTTGCATTTTTTAATGGCTTATGTTGAGCATTTTCTTATGTGCCATTTGACCTTTTGAATGTCATCTTTGGAGAAATGTCTCTTCAGATCATTTGCCCATTTTTTAACTGGGTTGTTTTTATTGTTGAGTTGTAAGAGATCTTTATATATTCTGGATACATGTTTCTTATATATAGTCTTTTTATTAAAAACAAATGAAAATATTTGAAGAGCAATGAAAATACATAACTTATTCTAGGCCCAGGGTAAATAGAAAAAGCAAGAACTTGATAATCAGAGCCTACTATATTACATTACACAATTTTGTCTGCACAGGTAAGTTTTAATTGCCTTAAAATAGGTTTCTTAATGTTTAGCAATTTCCAAGTTTTTGTTTTGTCTTTTGAGCTAGAGGAGCATATAAGGAGGACTCCTATGTTTTAATATTTAAGTAAAGAGAATGCTAGTGGGAGAGAGAAATTCAGGGAAATAATTTTTTAAATAAGTAGTGTATTTTTTAATATTCTTTGTCTCTGGTGTCTATTGTGTGATAAAGAATTGGAGTTTTTTTTTCTTAGACCTTAAAATTAAGATTAAAAAGAGAAGGGAGGAAGGCTGGGCACAGTGGCTCATACCTGTAATCCCATCACTTTGGGAGGCCAAAACTGGCAGATTGTTTGAGCTTAGGAGTTCAAGACCAGCCTGGGAAACAGGGCAAAACCCTATCAAAAAAAAAAAAAAAAAAAAAAAAAAAAAAAAAAAAAAAAAAAAGGGAGAGAGACAGAGAAAAATTAGCCAGGCATGGTGGTGTGCATCTGTAGTCCCAGCTACTCAGAAGGCTGAAGTGGGAAAATCACTGGAGCCCGAGAAGGTAGAGGCTGTCATGAGCTGTGATCATGCCGCTGCACTCTAGCCTGGGCAATAGAGCATGAACCCATCTCAGAAAACAAAAATGAAGGACGGAAAGTTGTCCTTTTTTAAGAATTTTTTTTTTTAACTTTGCTAAGTTTTTTAAATGAAGAATTACAGAGTTTTGGTAAAGAATGTCTTAAACGTGTGAAAATAGTGTGTTGTTTTCTGGCTGTATGAATATTTAAATAATATCCCTTCTGTATGTGCTTTTTTTCCCTATTCTAGTTCAGTCAAAGAGTGCTGATCCTTTGAAGTCAAAACATCAGTTGGACTTAGAGCGCGCCCATTTCCTTGTCACACAAGCTTTTGACGAAGATGAAAAAGAGAATGTCGAAGACGCTATAGAATTGTACACAGAAGCTGTGGATCTCTGTCTGAAAACAGTATGTATAGCCACAAATTACGTTTGATTGAGTTATGCCAAGATATTTCTTCTCTTGCTAGTGAATTTTATATAACACCTTGAATACAAGAATTTTAACAGAATAAAAAAATTATTATAAATGTACCTAAATTACTCCTCAATAAAAATGATGAGTAGGAAGTTAATAATGAGTTTTTACATCTTATTAAAATTTTGATGGTATTGAGTCTTAAATTACAAGAACTATTTTTAACCTTTCTATTCTTATAACTAAGATAAACATAGAAATAAATCATTATAACAAATCTATTAATTTAGAATAAACTTCTCGTTTTTTCAATTTTATGCACTAAAAAATAAGCTTGTGGTTTGGGTGAGCTTTATTTATTTGCAGTGTAAAATCTGTATGTTGAGAGGCTTTTACTGCTCCCTGCTGAGTCTTGGTTGGAACTGTTAGCTTCAAGGGACATCTAGTGCATAAGAGAGCAATGTATTTGACAGGAGGACAAGGTAAAGTAGTTGAGACAGTCCCCAGTGTCTTTCAGAGGACTGTTTTTTTGGCAGAGCCTTTTGCTCAGAGAAACCATCTGGCCTGATTTCTGTAGGTGCCTTGAGACTAAGTGCTAGCCTTCTGAGGTTCCTGCAACTCAGCCTTCCTTCCACAGCACTATAGTCAAATAGTTCTGGTCCAGTTAGCACTTGTCCACATTAAGTGAGTTTAAAGTTCACCTCAGTGACAAATTTTCAACACTATTTTAAATGATATCTTTAAGGATGAAAAATAATGTCATCATTGTTGATTCTCAATTTCAGCAAGTGTAATATGCATTGTAAATTTTTTGCTTAGAAATATATATCAAGCAAATTGAAAAGTAATTATGCTTTAGAATATTTGTCTCTTTTTCTCTTAAGTCTTATGAAACTGCTGATAAAGCCCTGCAAAATAAACTGAAACAGTTGGCTCGACAGGCACTAGACAGGTGAGTTTGATCACTCACGTTCTAATCCATGGGTAGCAGTTAGTGTTATTTAAACAGATTAATGTGTTGTAAAGGCTGCGCTAACAAACCTCCATCTTTTAACTGATCTAAAACACATCTTTCTACTTAGTGAATTTACCTCCTCTCTCTAGTTCCCTGCTTTAAACTCAAAAAATAACAAATCAATAAATGTTTTTAGTTTTAGTTTAGAACAGAAATTATTGTGATATTTGAAATGGAAGATCTTTCTGTTGTGTAATATCAGACTTTCAAAGAGTGCTTGCTAAAAATAGAAAACATAAACATGAACTTGCTTTCAGCAATATACATAAAATTATACATGTATAGCTCTTTCACGTCTTGGCCCAAATGCCAATTTTCCAGTGTAGCCTGCCCTAACCATTGTTTAAAATTGAATCTCCCCCAGCAGTTGCAACCTGATTATTCTAGTATTTTTCCCACTGCTCTTATTTTCTAAGGTCTGTGAGATTTACTAGCTTATTATATTTGTTGTTAATATCTGTGTTCCCTCCAGCCTTCATCCCCCAAATGTTAGCTTTGTGAGGGCAGAGATTTTTGTCTATTTTGTTTAGTGCTGTAACCAAGTACCTAGCAGAGTACCTGACATGTAGTATGTGCTCAGTAGATATTTGCTGAAAGAATGAATGAGTTTGCATAAGCAACACTCTTGAAAGAGTGTTGTAGACACACACAAAAAAGAGTGGAAATTGCTTTTATACATGTAGCATGAATTATCTCCTTTTGAGGCTCTGACCTGATAGATAACTGTACCACCACAAGCCCTTCCTTTTCTAAGTGAAGTAAAATAGTCATCCCTCCTTTTCATTGTCATCTACTAACCTTTAGTTTGTTTCCTCAGATTCATGAAGATATGAGCACTTGACACACAGTTGTCTTCTCTGTCTTGACTTCTTTCACCTGTCAGAATCATAAGTGACTTTATTACCTGTGTGGCTAACCCATCCAATATTCTTGAGTGCATCCTAAGCAAAGGGAGGGTGGGATAGCCATGGGCTCCTGTCTTTTGAAACTTATGGATCCACTTTCTAGGAAAATGTACATGAAGTTTTTTTGCATGTAATTTCAGAGTGTTCACAAGAATTCTGAAGCTCATATATGGACCTCAGATAAAGAACTTCTATTTTTTAGCTTGTTAGTTCTTTGACAGAACAAAGTCAAAATTCTGTTGCATATCATGTGAGGCTGTCTGTGATCCAGCCCCTGCTTTCCTCTCTAGTCTCATCTGCTGCTGCCTCTCATTTGCACTTCTCACAGGGGCTACATTCATTCTTTTGAAGTTACCTGGCCAGGTATGGTGGCTCACGCCTGTAATCCCAGCACTTTGGGAGGCCAAGGTGGGTGAATCACCTGAGTTCAGGAGTTCGAGACAAGCCTGGCCAACGTGGCAAAATCCCGTCGCTACTAAAAATACAAAAATTAGCTGGGCATGGTGATGGGTGCCTGTAATCTCAGCTACTCGGAAGGCTGAGTCAGGACAATCATTTGACCCAGGAAGGGGAGGTTGCAGTGAGCCGAGATCGCACCACTGCACTCCCGCCTGGCGACACAGTGAGACTCCATCTCAAAAAAAATTTTAAAAAGAAATTACCTTAACTCATTATGCTGTTTCATACTTCTGCATGTTTGTACATGTTCTTCTGTCTACTTAGAATGCTTCCTCACTATACATTCTTTTGTACCACTTTCTTTATATAGTGTCTGATTAGGTAATAAGTGCATAATTAATGTTGTCAGTTGAATATTGTTTGTAAAAAATGCTTATCTTTGGAAGTGGCTTAAGTCATGTTAACTAGTATGTAAGAATTTTATATACTAATTTTACATTAGGGATGCTTGACTGGTTCTTCAAGTAAATTTTGTTTTCCAAAAAGCTTAAACTTGCGAAGAAAATCTAGAACAGTTGTTTGTGCCTGTTACAGAGCAGAAGCACTGAGTGAGCCTTTGACCAAGCCATTTTGCAAAATCAAGTCAACAGATATTAAACCAAAGCCACCTCCAGTGAGAGCACATTTTCCACTGGGAGCTAATCCCTTCCTTGAAAGACCTCAGTCATTTATAAGTCCACAGTCATGTGATGCACAAGGACAGAGATACACAGCAGAAGAAATAGAAGTACTCAGGTAAATAAGTTTATAATTAATTGTAATGAATTTTGTTAACATCAATGCAGAATTTTATTTTCCTTAGGTTTGCTGAATTCAGATTTCTCCTATAATGTATTGTGCTGTTATAGTGTAATTATATCATGTAGTCACAACTTAGTTTTAAAATTTTAGTTCCAATATATTTTATTTTTAGTTTTGTTTTTGAAACAAAGTCTAGCACTGTCACTCAGGCTGGCATGCAGTGGTGCAATCTTAGCTCACTGCAGCCTCTGCCTCCCGGGCTCAAACAATTCTCCTTCCTCAGCCTCCGGAGTAGCTGGGACTACAGGTGCGCACCACCACACCTAATTTTTATTTTATTTTTATTTTCTAATAGAGACAGGGTTTTACCATGTTGGCCAAGCTAGTCGTGAACTCCTGACGTCAAGCGATCTGCCTGCCTCAGCCTCCCAAAGTGCTGGGATTACAGGCATAAACCACCATGTCTGGCTTTAGTTTCAATATATTTTAATATTAGCATTTTTACTAGACATAGTACACTTTTCTAAAAATCCTAGCATTCTGTGAAATTGAGCCACTAAAGGTTAAGGAGCAAAATGAGCTGTGGCAGACCACTTGTTATCTATGTAACTTTGTAACCAGAGCCCTAACGCAGGAAAAATGTTACTTTGAATAGGAGTCTAGAGGGTGCACTAGCTGCTCACTCCTGTAATCCCAGCATTTTGGGAGGCAGAGGGGGTGGATCACTTGAGCCCAGGAGTTCAAAACCAGCCTGGGCGACATGCTGAAACCCGGTGTCAACTAAAAATACAAAAAAAAATAGCTCGGGGTAATAATGTGCACCTATAGTCTTAGCTACATGGGAGGCTGAATTGGGAGGCTCACTTGAACCCAGGAGGTGGAGGTTGCAGAGCCTAAATGGTGCCACACACTCTAGCCTGGGCAACAGGAGACCCAGTCTCAAGAAAAAAGAATACATGTGTGTGTGTAATTAAAATTTTTTCTTTAAAGGGTTTTACATTCACCAAAAAGAATGTGTGATGGAAACTTCAAACTATATGCCATATGGCTCTTTACAGAAAACATTTGATGACCCCTCATCTAGGCAGCCAGTTTAGTCTGTCTGAAAACTCAGTCTCAGAGGATATTAAAAATGTAAAACACGGCTACTCTCGGCACACTGCCTGTGGAGTAGCCCTGCTCCACAAGGAGCAATACAAAGGAAAAAAAAGTAAAACACAATAATGTGGAAATTCTTGATTGCCCTCCGAACCAGTGTAGATGGGATAAGTCCCTGAGCGAGTGTGTGGTCTTTTTAAAATTGAGCACTGCAGAAAGTTCAGTGTGCTTAGAGCTATGTAAGTTATGTAGGTGTTCATCTTTGTGTTTTCTGAAATTGAGCTGAAAGGGCTTCTGCCTAAGTAGTAGCCATTCGAGAACAATTTCCTTTCCTTTCCTGCTGAAGATTTTAATTGTACTCCTGCTGATCTGGCTCCTTTGTCTAGAAAAAATTGCGTATGTACCAACACAACACAGTGCGGGACAAAGAAGGTAGTTTTAAAGCTGAAAGACTAAATTAACACTTTTCCATATGTTACCTTCACACATTTGAAATTCCTTACTACGCCAAAACAACTCTGTATTCCACCTAACAAAATGCGGCTATCCTTCACACGAGTGAAAAGTTTTCATCATCTTTCCAAAACAAGGCTGTAGTCTCGATCATTTCATCTATTTCTGACTGTATTAAGTAGTCCTCAGATTTCCTATTGTTATCTAAAGACTAAATTGTGAAGTTACTTTGCAACCTCTTATAAATAGAATAAGAGAGAAACAGATACAAGAAGGAAATAGTTAATGTGGATAAATAAACATATACACAAAACAAGGAGAATGCAAAGCTACTACAAACCTTATTTCTTTGTCAGTAGACCATAGCTGGTACCTGTGACACTTCCTTCCTCCACTACCTGTTTCATATCCCCATAACCAGAAAATGTGAAGAGCATATATATCAGAATTGTAAATGTCATGTTTTTTTAATTCCAAAATAACTTATGCAATTGATTTCTCCCTTTAAGCTTAGAGTAGAATTGGTTTTGTCACTTGGTGTCAAGAACACTTTCATTACCTCTTGAATAATCCTGTCATCTTGTGGGTGTTTGCCTTAAACGTATATTCTTATTGGTTTGAATTGAATCAGTTATTTTCTGGTATTTTATGAAAATTTTGTCCAGAGGCATATCAGCACATGAGGTTGTCAGTTTAATTTTAATACAGTTATCATACCTTGTCATTTAAATTTCAAAGAGTTGAAATAATATTGGCAATTAAGGTGAACTTGAACATTTAGATGTTTTTTTTCTTGCATTTGATAGGACAACATCAAAAATAAATGGCATAGAATATGTTCCTTTCATGAATGTTGATCTGAGAGAACGTTTTGCCTATCCAATGCCTTTCTGGTAAGTAAGCACTATTGCAACTTTTAGTTCCAACATTTTAATTTTTCAGTACTTTTTCAGTACTCTGAAGTTCAATTTAATAGCCTTGAAATTAAAATTTGTAAAGAAGCAAATCTTTTGGAATAGAAGGGTGGCTGTGGGAAAGAGGTGGGGCAACATAGCAAGAACACTTTTGTTATTTGCCCAGTCATGAGGACATGAGGATCTCCTTTTGCCTAACATTATTTCTGTAGTGTCTAGCACAGTACCTGATGTAAAGTAAGTACTCAGTAAATATTTGTCCAGTGATTGAATCATAACAGAAATACAAGCCAGGAAAGAAACTGAATGGAAAAGGGGAATGGAATGACATCATTGTTTACTAAGAAGATCCAATTCAAGCAAGGGTTATTTATGACAGGATTAGTTAACACAGCTTTCCAGGACAATGGCAGCTTATGTCAAGAGCCTTAAAAATATTGTTTGGTTTAGGACTACGAGCTTCTAGTCATCCTAAGGCAATGAGTCAAAGATGTACATAATAAGGACATTCATCGGAGCATCTGTTACAGCTGCTTCGATGTTTCAATAAAAAATTATTGAAACAAACTATCTGGCAGTATGAGAATGATTAAATAATGGTACATCTATACAGTCAAATATTATGCTACTCAAAATAAGTGTTTTAAAATGTAGAAAAAAAAAATTCCCATTACAGAAATTAAAAAGAAAATTATATATAATGTCCCAGTTGTTTTTTCTTTTTCTTTCTGTTTTTTGTTTTTTTTTTTTTTTTAGATGGCATCTCATTCCTGTTGCCTAGGCTGTAGTGCAATGATGTGATCATGGCTCACATGTGATCATGGCTCACATCTTGACTTCCAGGGCTCAGGTGATTCTCCCACCTCAGCCTCCTGAATAGCTGGGACCACAGGCATGCACCACCACACACAGCTAATTTTTGTATTTTTAGTAGAGACGAGATTTCACCATGTTGGCCAGGCTGGTATTGAACTCCTGACCTCAAGTGATCCACCTGTCTCAGCCCTCAAAGTGCTGGGATTACAGATGTGAGCCACTATGCCTGACCCTTATTTTTCTTTTCATATATTTATAGTTGCATAGGAAAAATGATATGGAGAAATACCGACAAATATTTACAGTGGTTATGTCTAGGAAACAAAATTGGGGGATTTAACTTCTTTTGATGTTTCTTTATTTTTCAAAATATCTCCAGTGAGCTTGTTATGTTTATTATTAGGAAAAAAAAAAAGCTGGATGCTCACTATACAGAGTATGAAAACTCTATAAAGAACAAAAGGGCTGCTTTTTATTTTCTAGTGTTTTGCTATACTTTAAATGCCCAAGGGTTAGGTATCTCAAAGACAGTTATCAACCTATTTTTTCACTCAGGCAGCTGTGTAGTGCTAGTAACTGATTGGGATCAAAGGAATTTTTATATATGAGAAACTTTATAGCATTAATGTTCAGGGCAATCTTCTAGAGCCAAACTTTCTGGTCTCAAATCTTGTGTAACACTGGGCAAGTTGTTAAATCTGTTTCAGTTTCCTGCATGTAAAATGGGGATAATAATAGAAACTCCCTCATAAATGTTACTGTGGGTTAATAAAATGTAAAACCCTGAGAATGGTGCTTGTTACATAGCAAGCACTATATAGTAAAGGTCAACTGGTAGAAAAATAATTATTGTGTTAGATATTAAGTTATATAACAATTTGGCTGTATATTTCAAATAATTTAACATTTTGTAGACCTCTGATCAATAATTTAACTTCAGGAATCCAGTTGTAAACTATTTAGAGATACACTCAAGGATTCATATGAAAGCTATTTATCATTATTGTTATAATTGTAAAAATGAATCAGTTATTCTAGTATCTTCTTGACAATATTCAAGTAGAGATGTAAACTTATTTCTATCTTTGTGCAACAGATTTAGGTAAATTATATTTTTAATGCTTATATGACACGGTGTTCATAAGAAAAATGTGATATAGCCATAAACAATCAAGTTTTCAAGGAATGTAATAACATGGGAAAATGCTCATAATATAATTGGAAAAGTAAAATGTGCAGCCATACAGACTCCCTTAATTTAGGCATAGCATTTGTCACAGTTGGAATTTTTCTTTTCTTTAATGTGATTACTTGCTTAATCCCTGTCTACTTTAGCATATAAACTTCATAAGGACAGAGACCATGTCTATTTTAATTAAGTTATACCCCAGTGCCTACCACAGTATCTGCTGTATAGTAGATACTCAATAAATATTTCTTGAAGTAGTTAAATTGGGAGAAAACAAGAATAAATACTAAAATTGCTACTCTAAGTGGCAAAATATTTTCTTATTTTTTTGATTATTTTACTGTAAGAATAATCAGATGAAAAAGGAACAGTAAATGTTTTTAAGTTGGGATAACAGATTGTCAGGAAAGCCTCCAGAATTTATGAATGGTTATCTTTGGCTAGAGAGATTGAATTATTTTTTTAAATTTTTTCTATTCTGGTCATATTTTACCTTTTTTTTTTTTTTGAGACAGAATCTCAGAGTGCAGTGGTGCGATCTCAGCTCACTGCAACCTCCACCTTCCAGGTTCAAGAAATTCTCCTGTCTCAGACCTCAAGTAACTGGGATAACAGTCACCTGCCACCACACCTGGCTAATTTTGTCTTTTTAGTAGAGACTGGGTTTCACCATGTTGGTCAAGCTGGTCTCGAACTCCTAACCTCAAGTGATCTGCCTACCTCTGCCTCCCAAAGTGCTGGGATTCCAGGCGTGAGCCACCGCACCCAGCTGTGAAATATTTTTAATATCTTTAAGTTCTAAGGAAAAAAAACCTTGAATTTGATAATCCTCTGGTGACTTGAGAGAACAGATAGGGAATCTTTGATTTATGCTGAAATAAGTTTCATACAACAGGTTAATAACACATTATAAATTTGAATTTGCCTCAATTGTTTTCCCTCAAAATTTTTAACAGCTATCTTTAAACTCTTCTGAATTCAGTCAGCTCACTTTCTGTTTACAGTTACACCCATTAGTACAGGTACCAAAATGTTACCTGGACAACTAGTGGTTCTGTGAGATGATAATAAAAAATGTTTGAGGTATGTTATATGCCATATTCTACTCTAAGAGATTTCAATAAACATTGGCTTATTAAAAGTCTAGAGGCGTCCTTCAATGAGAAAACTAATACTTTAACTAGAAATTTGTAGATCATACTTGACCACAAAATCCTCTTTTTTCCCAGTATCTGTCACCATTATTTGAAAAAAAAGTTATATTTGTTCCAGTTGGCATATTATATACTTTCTATTACTAAGCAATCTTTTGAAAACCAGTTTGTTGCTCTTGCTCTAGAAAGGGTTTGGGGTGGTTGGGCCTGGTGGCTCATGTCTGTAATACCAGCACTCTGGGAGGCCAAGGCTAGAGGATCATTTAAGCACAGAAGTTCTACACCAGCCTGGGCAACATGTGGAGACCTCAGCTGTTTTTTGTTTTGTTTTGTTTTGTTTTTCAAAAAAAAAAAAAAAAAGTTTGGGGAAAGGTAGATGTTTCCTCTTGGTGCTACACATCAATTTAGATAAATACTGTAACACACAGTGAGTAGAGGGTAGTGGATAAGAATGGTGGATTTGGCACCAGAGACCTGGATTCAGATGCCAGTTCTGCTGCTACTTAGCTGTCTGACCTCAGTAAGTCATTAGTCACTTTTAGCTATTTCCAAAAATTCCTTTAATAGAGTTGTTTGAAGAAGTAAGTAGATTATGTATGTAAAGCACTTCAGCATGATGCCTGGCACATGGTTAGTATTCACTAAATTAGCTACACTCGTTATTAGCCTTGCCAAGTGGAGTTTGTAAAGAACCAGTTTAGAATCTTTACCTTCCTAGGTCCTTTTGAATGAATCAGCTTGTACTATTGTTAATGGTTTCATTTTATTGCTGAATTTCTTGAATATATTTATGCTAAATTTTTTAAATTCTCAAATATAAATGAATTTAAGTTGTTCTTCTGTTTTCAATTATTTAGGTATATTTTTTAATTAGAGGGGATGATCAGGTTGACTGGACTTAAGGTTAAGTGTAAAAAGCCAAATTTGACCAGAAGGTTATTTTAGGATGATATAGTACTGCTGTAATCACTAGACACCCCCCACCCAAAAAACAAATTCTAGGAAATTTAACTTTGGCTTTGAGTCATTTATTAAGATTAAGTTTTTTATTTTAATTTTCATTATTACCTCAGTGACAGATTGGGCAAGCTACCATTATCACCTAAACAAAAAACCACATTTTCCAAATGGGTACGACCAGAAGACCTCACCAACAATCCGACAATGATATATACTGTGTCCAGTTTTAGCATAAAGCAGGTGAGCATTTATTTTGTATGATTTTATAGGAAAGTTCGCATTTTAAAGTAATTTGTAGGTAGGTTTGAGTTTTTTCTTAGATTTTTATTATATTCAGGTACATGAGTGTAATTGGAAAAATTGTTCATTCTACGTATTTTGACTGAAACATACTGATATAAGTATAAATCACTTTTGAGAGATTACAGATTTTTATGTGGACTCTATCATTATGTACTTACAGATGCAAAACTTGAGAATCTGAATTTCACCTTTGATAAGGGAATAGATATCAGCCATAGAAGGATATTTAATTATTTGATTACTTATTCAAAATCAACTTTATTAAAATACATTATTTAATTTTTCTAGGATTTATTAAAAATGTGTGAGTTATCAGTATGGCGTTTCTATTTGTTATTTTCCTATTCAAATAATAGCCAAGAAAATATTTAGTATACATTGTAGCACTGTTCACAGTAACAAAGTCATGGAATCAATCTAAATGCCCATCAGTGACAGTTTGGATGAAGAAAATGTGATACATACACACCAAGGAATACTGTGCAGCCATAAAAGAACAAGATGTCTTTTGTAGAAACACAGTTGGAACTGGAGGCCATTGTCCTTAGCAAACTAACGTAGAACAGAAAACCAAATACTGCACGTTCTCACAAGTGGGAGCTTAATGATGAGAACACAAAGAAGGGAACAGCAGACACTGGGTTCTACTTGAGCATGGAGGGTGGGAGGAGGGAGAGGAGCAGAAAAAAATAACTATTGGCGAGTACTGGGCTAATACCTGGGTGTTGAAATAATCTGTGCAACAAACACCTGTGACACGAGTTCACCTATGTAACCTTCCACATGGACCCCCGAACCTAAAATAGAAGTTTTTTAAAAAAAGATATTTAGTATAAAAAACTTGGGGCAGTGTACATATATTGCGGTAATGTTGAAATTACATGAATGAATATGAATATGTCAATTATTATTAACAGACGATAGTATCGGATTGCTCCTTTGTGGCATCACTAGCCATCAGTGCAGCTTATGAAAGACGATTTAATAAGAAGTTGATTACCAGGTAAAAATCTGTATTTCTCTCTTTACCTCTTTTTGTATAATTGCCTATTAACAAGAAATTTAAAACTTAAGCCTTACCTGTATAGAAAGTGGAGAGGGCATATCATTCAGAATATGGCCCTTCTGTAGAAATTAAGCAGATGATTTATTAATGGAAAGATATGCTAAAATAGTCCAAGAACATATATATATGTAGTTAATAGATATGGAATTAATATGTTTTGAAATGAAATTTATCAAAGTAAAATCATGTCATATTGATAACACTTTATAATTGGACTGTAAAATGAGGTAGTCACTAGCCACGTGGCTATTGAGCACTTGAAATGGATTAGTCTGAACTGAGATGAGATGCACTGCAAGTGTAAAATGCACATTTTGAAAACTTTAGAACTTAAAAAAATGCAAAATCGCAAAACATCTCAAGTTTTTGTGTTGATTATGTGTTAAAATCCTAATATTTTTGGTTTGTGATTAAAACATTAAAATTGATTTTACCTTTTTAATTTTTAATGTGGTTACTGGAAAATATCTTTCTGTTGTCTTGAACTGCTTTAGAATGTATTAAAATGTTTCTGAAATACTTTTTCAGTTTTTGAAAGGTATATTAAAATCATTCATTGGAAAAATTAAGCATTATAGTTTTTTCATTCAACTTTTCCTTTGTTTTTTGTGCATTAAGTCCTAAGAGTGCAAAGGTGAATTAGACACAGTCCTTAGTTTCAACTGTTTGCCATATAAGTGGTCCAAACGTATTTTAAAAGAAAATTGATACTGATAGTTGTTCAGTTATCTTATTGTATAATTTTATGCAACTTTATGTCAAAATTATACCTACTTGCCTTAGTTGTGGTTAATTGAAGTGATCTTAGGGCCAGTGGTAAAAGATTATTTTATAATATATACACTTAATTAGATGATTTATTAGGGTCTATAAGTTAACACTGAGCTCTTTTGAGAATATTTTGAAATTTATGCCTACTTTATGATCTCAGAAAATTATTTAATAATAGTAAATAAGCACTTTGATGAGGGTGTAGTTCATTTTCTAGGCCTATTGTAGGAAAATATTCTCCCGTTTATTATTATGAAATTGCTAAGATGGTAGTATATGGCTGAATGAAATGTTCTGCATAGTAGTTGATATTGAATGCTAATGTTGGTATTTCAATATTTCTTCTTCTTACAAAAGCATAATTTACCCTCAAAACAAGGATGGTGAACCAGAGTACAATCCATGTGGGAAGTATATGGTAAAACTTCACCTCAATGGTGTCCCAAGAAAGGTGAATAATGTCTCTCCCCACTCCCATCCCTTGTCTCTCTCCCTTCCCTACCTTTGAATCTTGAGTGAAATCATTAAGAAATGTCACCTGTGTAAACATTGTAAAAGTCAGTTTGAGTCTGTGATAATATATGTTACTACCAGTAGCAACATATGTTAATTAAAAATTAAAACCATGGCAAGTATAAATTTGTTTTTTAAATGGTTTTGAGAAAATATATACAGTTTCAAAAAGTAACATTGAACTAAGGATTTGCTAATGCTTAAAATAAATTTTCATCTGGTAGTTCATGATTGTTTTGATTAAAAGGAAATCAGACAAACTAAATCTGTTAGGTCAGAAGAGTGTATATGTAGTCATAACTTGAGATGTAAGATGCCTTTAAAATTACTTCCTTTTAAATCTATATAGGCATAATTTTAATTCACACGAATTTATTTTTTCTTTTTTTTTTTTTTTGGAGATGAAGTCTTGCTCTGTCGCCCAGGCTGGAGTGCAGTGGCATGATCTCAGCTCACTGCAACCTCCACCTCCCAGGTTCAAGTGATTATTCTGCCTCAGCCTCCCAAGTAGCTGCTATTTACAGGCTCATGCCACCATGCCCAGCAAATTTTTTTTTTTTTTTTTTGTATTTTTAGCAGAGACGGCTTTCATCATGTTGGCCAGGCTGGTCTTCAACATCTGACCTCGTGATCCGCCCACCTCAGCCTCCCACAGTGTCTTGAGCCACCACAGCCAGCCAGTTCGCACTAATTTCTTTAAGGACTCTGAACTTTATTAAGGCCTTGCATTGTTAGGATTCTCCACCACCTGTCCATACTGACATCCATGCAGCAACATCAGCATCACCTGGGAGCTTGTTAGTTTTACAGAATTTCAGGATTTGCCCTAGACTTACTGAATCCGAATCTACATTTCACCTAGATCCTCTGGTGATTCCAGTCTGAAAATCGTTGCTCTGTAGTTCAGTAATACTCAAATTTTAGTATGCACAGAATCACCTGGCAGATGATTATCTGTTAATAAAACACAGATTTCTGGACCTCAGGCCCAGAGTTTCTGATTCAGGTCTGAGATTAGATCAAAATTTGCATTTCTCACAAGATCCCAGGTGATGCTGATGATGTCTAGAATACTCTCCGAGAGCCATTTTACCTGATTACTTAAAAAGTAAGCAAAATTATTGAGAATAATTTTACTGAACTATGTTTCTTTACCTCTTGTTTAAACAATCTTTAAAGATGTATTGCATAACATTCTATTGGTGTTAAATCAAAATTCTTATCTCTCAGATAACTTTAATATGAATTAGATACTATATTTTTGTGATTATGTTACTTCCTCTGTTACATATATTTTCTAGTCATAACATTCTACTTTTACAACTATGCATGAGTCTTCTTACAGGTTTAGGATAAAATGACAATAATATTGTTATTCACTTTAATAGTGAGGCCCTTTTGTAATTATTTTAAATGTATATTTCTAGAATATCTAATATAGGTTGAGTATCCCTTATCCAAAGTGCTTGGGACCAGAGTGTTTTGAATTTTTGATTATAACAGATTTTTGAATATTTGCGGAATACCTACAGGTTGAACAACTCTAATCTGAAATCTAAAACACTCCCATAAGTATTCCCTTTGAGCATCATGTCAGTGCTCAAGAAGTTTTGGATTTTGGAGCATTTCAAATTTAAATTTTTTATTTTGGATGCTCACCCTTTTAATTTCAGTGATGGTTACCTGATTAGTCCATTGATTCAAGGTTATTATCTGACAGATTCATTTTTAAAGTTGGATAAAGACATCGTATTAAAAAGAGCAACATTTTATAATTGGTAAGATTCTAGAAACATTATCTTAATAGCCATCCAGCATATTGTACCTTGTATTTTATCATTATGAAAAGTGTGTTTTTGTTTCTTGATAGAAAGGATTTTAAGATATTTTGTGCACCTAAGAAGGTTAATGTTCTCTTTCTCCAGGTGATAATTGATGACCAGTTACCTGTCGATCACAAGGGAGAATTGCTCTGTTCTTATTCCAACAATAAAAGTGAATTATGGGTTTCTCTTATAGAAAAAGCATACATGAAAGTCATGGGAGGATATGATTTTCCAGGATCCAACTCTGTGAGTAATAGATAAGACAATCCAGACAGACTTACACTATCTAATATAACTATTTTAAATTTGAAAAATTCTAGATGGTCTTTTTGTTTATAGGAAAAGCAGATTTTCAACCCCTGAAAAAAGGATGACCGGTCCACATGTTATGGGGATATATATATTTTCTTGTGTATTTGGGAAAGCCTAAACTATCTCCTTTTATGTCAGAATAAAGGCCAATTATAAATACAGTGTACCTTTCTAGAGCATTCTGTTTAGATCAAATGGATGTGTCATATTATCATGTATATTTTTATTTGTAATTCAGGTTCAAGGAGTTGCATGTTTTATCCATTCTTAACAGAAATTAGTCAGATTGGCATGACTTTAAATTCTTTCTTTTTTTTTTTTTTTTTTTTTTTTGAGATGGAGTCTTGCTCTGCCTCCTGGGCTGGAGTGCGGTAGCACGATCTCAGCTCACTACAAACTCTGAGGCAGCAATTCTCCTGCCTCAGCCTCCCTAGTAGCTGGGACCACAGGCATGCACCACCACATCCGGCTAATTTTTGTATTCTTAGTAGAGACGGGGTTTCACCATGTGGCCAGGCTGGTCTTGAACTCCTGACCGCAGGTGATCCACCTGCCTTGGCCTACCAAAGTGCTGGGATTATAGGCATGAGCCACTGCGCCTAGCCTGGCATGGCTAAATTCTTACAGTTACCAGCCTGTGGCCTTAGAAAACGTTTAACCTTACTTAGCCTCTTCATGTATCCATAATACAAGGATAATATCTACCTCTTGTGGTAAAGTCATAAAGATGAAGTAATGTATGCAAATCACCCATCATTCGTAAGTGATTAGTTTCCCTGCCAAACCAGATGTCCTTGATTTTTCCAGTTTTTTTTTTTTCTTTTCGCCCAGTTCTAATGCTAGGCAAAGAGTATATAGGTCATAATTAAATGCAACAGGATGTTACAGTTTCTTCCCAGCCTATACTTTGAATTGCTCTAGCCTTCACATACTGTTAGTTTAGCTTTCTCATCTGTTGCTTGGTGATTTACTCAGAAGTTTAGAGAAAGAATGGGAATGGATATAAAACATGAGAAATATTTCAAGAACTCACTGAAAGGAGAGTGACTGCATCATTGAAGCAGTTTTTTCTGTTCCGTATCTTTTTATTATATTCATCAGTAAAATAGTTTTTTATTCAGGAAGAGCAACAAAGATTGTGGGGAAAAATATGCGTGTTCAAAATCAGGTAGGAATTTGAGTGAAATAAGAAATGTATTATGGGTTGAAAACAACTACCTTCTGATTTATTTCTACCAAAATTATTATGCCAAATCAGTGAGGTGTAATTGCTCTGGGGATTTAAGAACTTAAAAATGACACTGGCTGTCCTGAAATATGTTTCTGTTGCAGAATATTGATCTTCATGCACTCACAGGCTGGATACCAGAAAGAATTGCTATGCATTCAGATAGCCAGACTTTCAGTAAGGATAATTCTTTCAGAATGCTTTATCAAAGGTAAACATTTTTTTATTTTATGTGTGTGGTAAATGTGGTCATTTAAAAACATGCCATGCCTTATTTAGAATAGAGATTGCAGAAGCTGTTGTTTTTAGTTATTTTAAGGAGATTGCTTTTAAAATAGGCTTCACATTATGTACTTCTATAGTCCTCAGTTACCTTCCCTAACAGTTAATCCAAATTGTAGGCAATCTAAAATACTTGAATATGCAGTAGGGAAAAATTATTTTAGACTTACTGATTTTAATTACCAAGTTGAGGGACAGTGGGAAAAGAGAAGTCTGAGAAGTTAAACCTTAAATGGATAATCCATATGTAGGGACTGGAAATTTGTCTAAACAGTAATGCACATTGGGTTGCAAAACTAGAAAGCTCAGTGATTTGATAAATAAAATGATGTGCTATTTGGGGAAGTGCCTTTGGTATTTTGCATCTTTATTTTTATTTGTAAACCACTTGAAATTTAGCATTTGTTTTCCTTCATTGGTAGGTTTCTACTTTAGAATTAAGTTGCCTAAAACTTTTTTAAAAAGTGATAATTTATGTGATATACTGTGAATTAGAAATGTACTTCTTGTTGAAAATTCTTTAGAGGTAGGAACAGTTCATTTTCATGTAAGCCGTTAAACTACCAATAAAATGATGTGGTCTTGGATTAAAAATGTGTTTTTCTTTAATTAATTGTCCTTGGGGTTCATTCCAGATTTCACAAAGGAGATGTCCTCATCACTGCGTCAACTGGCATGATGACAGAAGCTGAAGGAGAGAAGTGGGGCCTGGTTCCCACACATGCTTATGCAGTTTTGGATATTAGAGACTTCAAGGTTCGCGTTAAACCTTTTTCTTTTTTCTTGTTGGATAAGACATTTGCAGGGATCCCAGATAATTTGTCAGGCTTTTGAATACTGACAAATCAAGGCTTAAGTGGAGTTTGTAAACCATTTCACCTCCTACGTTAAACAACTTGGCTCTACCGTTGGAAATTATGAAATTAAAAGATGGGAAAGGAGATCATAGGGATGGCACAGATACTGATGACAGAACAGAAATGCTTTTACACCTGTTTGTCTTTTCCATATAAGCAGCAGTTTTGAGGTGAGTACATAGCTCCCAAGATTCCAAGCTGCATATTGGTGTTTGGATCAATCACAGTGTTAAGGTCTTAAGTCAGTGCTCCCCAACCTTTTTGGCACCAGGGATCGGTTTTGTGGAAGAGAGTTTTTCCACAGACTGGGGGGCAGTTGGGAGCATGGTTTTAGGATAAAACTGTTTCACCCCAGATCATCAGGCGTTAGATTCTCATAAGGAGAATGCAGTCTAGATCCCTTGCATGCACAGCTCACATAGGGTTCACACTCCTATGAGAATCTAACGCCACCACTGATCTGACAGGAGGTGGAGCTCAGGCTATAATGCTCACTCAGCCACTGCTCACCTTCTGCTGTGCGGCCCAGTTCCTAACAGGCCATGGACCAGTACTTGTCTGTGGCCCAGGGGTTGGCAACCCCTGCTCTAAAGCATAGTAGGCAACCCCTGCTCTAAAGCATTTGTGAAAGGGGGCCAGACATAGTGGCTCACACTTGTAATCCTGATACTTTGGGAAGCTGAGGCAGGAGGATCTCTTGAGGCCAGGAGTTCAAGACCAGCCTGAGCAACATAGTAAGGCCCCATCTCTACAAAAAATAAAAAAACTAGTTGGATATGGTTCTGTATGTTTATAATTACAGCTACTCGAGATGCTGAGGTGGGAAGATCACTTGAGCACAGAAGGTCAAGGCTGCAGTGAGCCATGATCACACCACTGCATTTCAGCTTGAGTGATAGAGACCCTGTCTTAAAAAAAATAAAAAATTGTGAAAGGGGAAGAAAATAGGAAGATAGCTAGTAATCAGATACATGCCATTGGGTTTGTGTGAGCAAGTATTTTTCTCCTAGAAGTCCTTGCATGCTGTCAGGACTTTCAGGCAGACCCTATTTCTGCAATATCTGGACTTAGGTGTTAGAATATTTGACTTCATTACTTCTGAAGTGGTTGTTATTTTTACCTGAAAAAATGGATTGGTTCTATGAATTAGTAAATACAAAGATTATTAAAGAAGCACTATTTCTTAATGAAGGACCCTTGATAACAGAACAAATAGAAGTAGTGATCAGTCAGTAATAACAGAGCCCTACTATGTGTTAATTAGACTGGTTTTCTTATGTGTGGCACATGGAATTACAGTCACATGTTGCTTAATAATAACTATGCATTCTAAGATATGCATTGTTAGGTGATTTTGTTGTGGCATGAACATCATAAAATGTACTTACACAAATCTAGATGTTACAGCCTACTACACAAATCTAGATGTTACAGTCTACTGTACACCTAGGCTTTATGGTACAGCCTAGTGCTCCTAGACTACAAACCTGTACAGCATGTTATTGTATTGAATACTGTAGGCAGTTATAACAAAATGGTAAGTATTTGTATATCTAAACATAGAAAAGGCACAGTAAAAATACAGTATAAAAGATTTTGTTAAATAGTACACCTGTATAGGGCACTTAAATGAATGGAGCTTGCAGGACTGGAAGTTGCTTTGGGTGAGCGGGTGAGTGGGTGAGTGGTGAGTGAACAGGAAAGACTCAGGCATTGCTGTATACTGCTGTAGACTTTATGAACAGTGGACATGTAGATTTTATGAGAATATTGCTTTCTTCAATAATGAATTGTTTTAAGCCAGTCAAATTCATCAGTGGTGGCTGTATACCAACTTCAGTGATACTAATGTTGTTAATAATTTCTGATTAACCCACTACCATCGGACCAGCCCAATAATAAATTAACCTTGGCTTACTGTAATTTTTTACTTTATAAACTTTAAAATTTTAAACTTTCTGACTCTGAAATAACAATGTGTTTGTAGAGCTGTACACAAATACTTTACATTCTTGTTCTATGAGCTTTTTTTAAAAGCTGTTTTGTTAAAATCTGAAACATAAACACACACATTAGCCTAGCCCCACATGGGGACAGGATCAACAGGATGTCACTTGGCAATACAAGTTTTTCAGCTCCATTATAATCTTATGAAACCACTACGGTGTATGTAGTCCATCATTGTCTGAAATTTCATTTTATGGTGCATGACTGTATATGAATTATGAGGGTAATAGGGACCTATTGCACCATTTTAAAATTTATAGTCTTAGAACTTTCTAAATCAACTGGTCAGTGTTGCACCTCCCACAGCCATTGTTTCTTTAAAAGCGGCATAAAAATTGACCACTGAAAGCAAAAAATATAAAAATTATGTGAAATTAAGCCAGTAAGTTTGGGTTTTTTTAGAAGGGTAATTTGCCACAAATACCACTCTAAACATTTTAAGTGGCTGGGCACAGTGGCTCACACCTGTAATCCTAGCACTTTGGGAGGCTGAGGCAGGAGGATTGCTTGAGGCAACGAGTTCACAACCAGCCTAAGCAACATAGCAAGACCCCATCTCTGCAATAAATTTTTTAAAAATTAGCCAGGCATGGTGACACACATCTGTCGTCCCAGCTACTTGGGAGACTGAGGTAGGAGGGTCACTCTAGCTCGAGGCTGCAGTGAGCCATGATCACACCACTACACTCCAGCCTGGTTGACACAGTGACACCCTTTCTCAAAAAATGTATATTTATAAAGGTTTTCTCCAGTACCATTTTATTGGGTATATATTTGAGGAGTTTCCTAGGTGCATTATTTTTATTTTTTATTTTTTGCTACTTATGTTTTGAGGTGTTTAATTCTGACTTCTGTTTTAAAATATTTTCATATCTGATTCAAGCATTTATCTCTAGGACTTCTTTTTTGTATATAGACCTAATCTTAGACTCTGACAGCTCTGCTCAGTATTACATCATTGGTGACTTCCTTCACTTAGAGATTTTTAATATTTATTAATATTTGCATAAAAGGGCTGTCATTTTTGTTTGACTACCTCTAACCTGCTTGCATATTCCAAGGTTTTCATTTTCGTCTCAGCGGTTCTCTCTTTGGGTCATTTTTATGTCTTTGAGGTGATGTTTCATAAATAGTCTACTATGGAAGTACATCTCCAGATCAGGATGCGGACTTCAGACAAGTGTTGTCATAGAATTTCTGAAGCTGTCCAAGGCTTTTCTTTTGCTGCTGCTTGGAAATAACTTCAGAAATTGGATGTTTCAGCAAAATCAATTTTTTTTTTTTTTTTTTTTTTTTTTTTTTAGTTCTCTAGCATTCCTTCTCCTTTTTAGGGCTGGTTTTCTACCCATCCAAACAAAATCTACAGCCACATCTTAATGTCCTTGAATATCACTTGATGCTGGGGATCTGTCTCGGAAAAACTTAGCAGCAATTTGCCCTCCTTTGTGCTCCTTTTTTAGGAAGTGTTAAGAGTCCTGGAATGAGGCATATTTCCTGCTTATGGAGAACTAGATCTTATGAAAAGAAAGCAATTAAACATCGGTTGACTTATGTGTGTTGAGACACTTACAGCGTAGAAGATATTGATGAAAGAAATTGCATTAATGAAGCTTCTAGGGAATGTAGCCTAAGAGGAATGAGTCTTACGTCCAGAAATCACATACATCTACCCGAGGTCGCAATTTGCCACCATTTGAAATAGCAAAGGAGTGTGTTGTTGTGGTTGTGTAGATATCTCCCAAACAGTTTGATTTATGATATCATTAGAAAAAGTACACAATTTCCTTAGGTGAATGCTTGCAGTAAAACAAATATTATTTTGGATTTACCACCGCTTTCATTTTCCTGAATTAATATAATCAATTCTGTAGACATGCCTGGTATTTACTGAGCATCTATCTAAGATTCTGTTCCATAAATTCAGTGGAAAATCTGAAAAGGGATGATAGTGTCACCATTTCAAGGAGTTAATGATTTCATTGGGAAGACAGGATGACTACATTTGTACAAGTAGAAAACAATATAAGATAGGAAACTGTTTTAAACTAATGTAATACAGATTGTTAGCACTATGAAGTTTGGAGAAGAGAAAGTAATTGAAAGAAATTACTAAATGCTAGATACTTTATGTTAATTCCATTTGATCTTCACCGCCATCTTGTAGGGACACATCATAATCTTCATTTTCCATATGAGTAAATGAATGTGCAGAGGGTAAATGACCCATCCAAAGAACTGGAATTTGGTCCCATTTTATTCTGATTCCAAAGTCCGTGTTCTTTTTCCTTCACTATATCTGTCTTCACTGAGAAGAAAGGGTAACTAAAGGGATCAAAGAGGGCCTTTCGGAAAAAGGGAACGGCATGAAAAATGCCTTTGGAGGCAAAATTGAATAAGGATTTTATGGCATTGTGAAAGGAAAAATTAGATTAGCACCAAAGATACATGGATTATAAATACTGGAAAATAAAATGGGACCAGAGTAAAGTAGAATGAGCTTTGAAAAGGGAGGAAATACTTCGTGCTCTAAAGCAGCACTGTCTAATAGAACTCCTGCAATGATGGAAATGTTCTTTGATTTGAAGGAAAAGAATTGATACGTACTCAAAGTTTGTCCTCTAATAAGAACTAATATGGTAAAAACTGTTTTGCAACTTAATGTTATCTCCTATTTCTTTTTTTATATAGGGGCTGCGATTCATCCAGTTGAAAAATCCTTGGAGTCATTTACGTTGGAAAGGAAGATACAGTGAAAATGATGTAAAAAACTGGACTCCGGAGTTGCAAAAGTATTTAAACTTTGATCCCCGAACAGCTCAGAAAATAGACAATGGTAAATATATCTTTTTAATTTTAATACCATTTATTCTTCAAAAAATGTTCTCACAAGGCAAAATGTATGTAACTGACAAGTCATTTAGCATTAAGATTTTTTTAAGATTAACAAGGATATTAATTTTCAGGAATATTTTGGATTTCCTGGGATGATCTCTGCCAGTATTATGATGTGATTTATTTGAGTTGGAATCCAGGTCTTTTTAAAGAATCAACATGTATTCACAGGTAACTTTTTTGCACATTGCAGAGTATGCTTTTTAATAGCCTCCACTTTGTTCACTTAAAAACATAATGGTGCCAGTCGCGTTGGCTCATGCCTATAATCCCAGCACTTTGGGAGGCCAAGGTGAGCGGATCACTGGAGTTCAGGAGTTCTAGACAAGGCTAGGCAACATGGCAAAACCTTATCTCTACAGAAAATACAAAAATTAGCTGGGCCAGCTACTTGGGAGGCTGAGGTCAGCAGGTCGCTAGAGCCTGTAAGGTGGAGGTTGTAGCGAGCCAAGGTCATGCCACTGCACCCCAGCCCAAACAACAGAGCAAGACTCTGTCTCAAACAAATAAATAAAAACAGAATGGTTAATTTAGGAAGATTAGCATTCCCTTTTTTTGTCATGCCCGCAGTGACTATCTTGTTAATAGTTTTTTCTTTCCATACTTCCTGGTTATGCCAAAAAAAAAAAAAAAAACAGTAAAAAACAAAAACTCTAATTAATTTACTTTTTGAAATAGTGTTATATTTTAGCTCTATGAGAAATTTATTTACAACCTTCTTTGTTGACTTTATCTTTTAGTACTTGGGATGCTAAGCAAGGACCTGTGAAAGATGCCTATAGCCTGGCCAACAACCCCCAGTACAAACTGGAGGTGCAGTGTCCACAGGGGGGCGCTGCAGTTTGGGTTTTGCTTAGTAGACACATAACAGACAAGGTACTGATACCCTTCTAATGATATCCTATACAGAAATTTTTATAATATAGTTAGAACATTGTGAAAGACATATGTAATCACCAGCCTGTTTAATTTACATAGGTGCTCTGAAAGTAATGTTTCGTTGAATAAATGAATAGTTTCCTCTAAGGAAAGTCATATTTTATAATTATACACTTAAAATCTTGTTCAGAAGTTATCTCTGAAGAAAAGTATGAGGGAGTTGAGGCTTTTTAGTGAGGGTTTGGGGGTGGATGATGTATAGTTTAAATCTTAATATTAACTTTGAAATATGCTGAAGGGAGTTTGGAAATGTTGAATCATTAGTCTTGATTCTGTAAAGGTTAACTGTAATCTTAATAGCCTCCGAATCTTATTTAATATATTATTTCACACAGTGTTACCATCTATTAAAATGACAATTCAGAGAAACAATATTTCTTATAGCATTAAATAGCTGAAAAAATGCTCTTAAAATTAGAGTTACTTTGTTAACTTTAAATAAAGAGCATTTTTGTGGAGAGCTTAAAAAAGAAAAAAAATAAATAGCATTTTCAACCCATTTTCTAACCACATTGGATTCTTTGTGATTTTAGGATGATTTTGCGAATAATCGAGAATTTATCACAATGGTTGTATACAAGACTGATGGGAAAAAAGTTTATTACCCAGGTATGTTTAGTAGCCCAGCAAACATTAAAATAAACATACAGTAAGATTTTATTTATATGATTATGTTGAAAAATGACACATTTTATGTAGATAATACAGAGAAATAATTGTGTTGATAGACTAATGGAAACCACTCAAGCATATGGAAGGACATTTATGCTGTTCTGTGTTTTGTTTTAATTTAGAGACTCCAAGAGGGGATTTCCACCTTCTTGCACATGGCTGTCAGAATTTTATTTCTGAAACTTAAATTATGTCTTTTACTCTAATCAAATGTATCCTGTAGTTTTCCATGGACTCCTGGATAAAATCTAAGCTCTTCAGCATGATATCTATAAGGCTTTTTATATTTTGGTCTACTTGCCCCCTTTATTTCATGCCTCAGCTTCTCACAGTTGAGATAGTTGCTGCTCCAGAATACACTATGTCCTTGTTGCCCTTTTTCACATGATTTCTTCTCTCAAGAATCTCTCTCCTCCTGCCCTTTACCCACATATTCCTTTTTCCCTGTTGTGCTTAATGCATGTAGTTAAGGTCCAGCCTAAATGCCATTCCTTCCACTGGGCACCTGAGACATTTAACACATTGTATGAAAACCACTTTGCTTTCACATTTTTAAAAAATGTGTATCACTTAGTGAGAGAAACTGTCTTAAGGCCGTGGAGAATAGTGGTGAATAAAACAGGACTCTGCTTTTGTAGAGTTTATGTTCTAGTTGGGGAGACAGATAAGCAAAATATCAAGTAGTGATACGTGTGTGTAAAAAAATAAAATTGGGTTATGTGTGAGGGACTGGTTGGTCAGTGGTCATGGATTGAGTAGGGATGGGAAGAGCTGTGAATAACAAAAAGGAAACAGTCATACAAAGAAATCAAAGGAAAAGCATTACAGGCAGAGGGAACAGTAAGGGCAAGGCCTTCCAGTGAGAAAACATGATGTGTTTTTGGAACAGAGAATAGGCCAGTTGCCTGGGTAGGTGTGGTACCAAAAGAAGTCAGGAAAATTTGCAGAGGTCAGATCACGTGAGGTTCTGTACACTACAGGAAGGGGTTCAGAGGATCTTTAGTCATAATCAGGAAAATGACATGTGCTGGCTCCAAATGAAGATGTCAGCTAGGCTGTTGGATTTTTGAATAGAGTTTTAGAGTAAGGATAGAGATACAGATTGAGGATTCAGGAGCATATAGATGGAATTTAAAGATGGGACTGTATAAATCACCTGTGCAGAGAGTTGTGGTTACAGAGATGAACACCCAGGACCTGACCCTTGGACTCTGAGACATCTTGAGGTTGAGCAGAGGAAAAGATACCACAAACGAATGTGAACAGAGGGCCTGATGAAACAGTGAAGTTTCACATAACCCAAGCAAAGAATATTTTTCAAGAGGGAAAGAAAGGACAACTGCATCTATTGATGTTTAAGAAATCAGATGAGATCGTGAGAGAAGAAACGGTTGTGGAAACTAAATGATAAGAACACAAAGAAGGAAACAACAGACACTGAGGTCTACTTGACCTCACAGTGAGGGGAGGGTGGGAGGAGGGAGAGGAATAGACAAGATAATATTGGATTCTGGCTTAATACCTGGGTGATGAAATAATATGTACAACAAACCCCCATGACACATAAGTTTACCTTCGTAACAAACATTCACATATACCCCCAAACCTAAAATAAAAGTTAAAAAGAGAAGACACTATTGGACTTAGCATCCTGGCAGTTATTGTTTACCTTGTTAAGAACAGGCTTAGTGGAGAGGTGGGGCTAGAAGCCCAATTGGATTGGTTTAAAAAGACACTATGGTATAAGGAAGCAGTTGTTGACAGTTCTTGTGAGAAGGCTGTGCAAAGAAATGGGCAGTCATAGGGAAGATGTTATCAGAAGTGGTTTAAGTCTTACTTTTTTTAGTTATAGGAAAGTATGGCATTCTTCCCTGTTACACTGTGTTAAGGGCAGGCACTGAGTCTTAGTAGTCAGTATTCCTAGGTTCTGGAATGGGCATGGTACATAGTAGGTCCAGTGACAATACCAAGTTAAACTAGCCAAGTTTTCCTTTTTTTAAAAAAACAGTGCTGTATCTTATGTATAGTGATTTTGCCTTTTCAGAATACTTTCAAGTTTATAATTTTAATTACAACACTTTGCAGTAATAAAGGACAGCCCTTGTTCCCTATTTAACAGAAGAGTAAACTCAAACATGGAAGGGTTGATAACCTTGTTCAAGATCCACAGATAGGCTAGTTCTTTTTCTCTTCTCACTAGGTTACACACCCCTAAGCATTAGAGACTTATGACTTGAGATACAAAAAATGTTTAGTTTTTCTGATAGGTCTCCATTATAAATATTCGGTGTTCCTAAATAAGTGAGAGCATTGATCTTAACATATAGTAATTGACATGCATAAAATAATTGTATCAGGCTTGATTGATGAGCCTATCAAAGAATAATATATTAGGCAGCATTCTTTATAGTAATAAAATATTGAAAACAATCTGAATGTCCTGATTTTCTAAATAACCAGTTGGAGGTACAGATAAAATGTGATATTCTATGATAGAATATTATACAAGCAGTTATAAGAAACTATGTAGAACAACATAGATCTTTTTAAAATGTTGAGTAAAAAATGAAAGATAAAAGACATATACTATTTTTTTTCTTTTACATATACACTTATACCAGAAACAATTATTTGTTCATTTTTAGGAGGGGATATGTTTGTATTAAAGTCTAAAAAGGTGCTCACCAAATCCATCGATAGAATGGAATAAGATAAGGGCGGTGGTTAAAAGAGACATTATTTTATGAAGAGGCTAGAACGACCCCCCCCCACCCCCCCCAAAAAAAAGTTAAATCTGAGTGGTGGGGAATCTAGATGTATTTTTACACACGTCTTTTTATATTTTTAATTTTATATCAAAAGAAAAAGCTAATCCTAACTTTAAAATCCTCTCTGGGAGAAAAATGCAACCCAGAACAAATAGTAGGAATTACTGAAATGCAACACAAAGCAAATAGCAAGCACTATTATATCTCATTGAATGTATTCAAAAAGATGATTTTTGCATATTAGGAACTGTTTAATTATAAAGTTTTTAACCGAAATTATAATTCACTAATATTATGTTTTAAGGACAGAATCAATTGAGATGTCCATCCAAGTAATTATTTTTCCTACATCAACCATAAAACTTCAAAAACTAAGAAAGAAAAACTCTCCTTTCTCTAAGCCTACTTGTTTGTTTGCAGCTGACCCACCTCCATACATTGATGGAATTCGAATTAACAGCCCTCATTATTTGACTAAGATAAAGCTGACCACACCTGGCACCCATACCTTTACATTAGTGGTTTCTCAGTATGAAAAACAGAACACAATCCATTACACAGTCCGGGTAAGTAAAACCAACACACAATGACAAAACACAATAATATAAAGTACGTAATGTGCTCTGCTTTGTAAGTGGGATTGTCTGGAGAAAAGTTTATTTCTGAAAATGTACTGCTATTTTTGTGCTTATTTTAATAGTAAATTATGCTTTCTGTAGAAAATAATACATTTGAAAAGAAATGTTTTTATTTCGAAAGAACATTTTTATTTTCATAGTCCCGTGGCAGTACAGTATGTTAGACTAATACATTTCTTTTTTTCTTTTTTTTTTTTTTGGAGACAGAGTCTTCCTTTGTCACCCAGGCTGGAGTGAGTGCAGTGGTGCAGTCTCAGTCCACTGCAGCCTCCGCCTCCTGGGCTAAAGCAGTTCTCCTGCCTCAGCCTCCTGGGCAACTAGGACTACAGGTGCTGCCACCACATCCAGCTAATTTTTGTATTTTTAGTAGAGATGGGGTGTCACCATGTTGGCCAGGATGGTCTCAATCTCTTGACCTTGTGATCCACCCACCTCAGCCTCCCAAAGTGCTGGGATTACTGGTGTGAGCCACCACACCCGGCCAGTACATTTCATTTTAAAGCAAGCAATAAAAACTTAGCCTGTTTAACATTTTTATTGACTTTAAAAAAGGACTTTGAAGTTAGTGAAAGAGAATCAGTCACCTAGAAACATACTGCTCTCATCTAGCTGGGAAGATCATTGTAATTTTCTTCTATATAGATTTGTTTGGCTCTACATAAGCAGCTCAATTTGAATAGATTTTTAGTGATTAAAGGGACATTGGGAGCTGCTGCCACCCCTTCATTTTTCAGATGCAGAAGCCACGGCCTGGAAAAATTGTGATTTGCCCTGAGTCGTACACAGTTAGTAGCAGAGAAAGCCAAGATAAGACCTCTAGCTTCTCAGTTCCTAGCTCATTAAACCGCTGCCTATAGAGTAATGACTTGCATATGCCAACTGGTTTTTTAGTCTTCCAATATACTCATGTGTCACTTTGATGTTCTTGTAAGTGTAAAATTGATCACAATACAATCTTTTTTATATATATATATCTAGGTATATTCAGCATGCAGCTTTACTTTTTCAAAGATTCCTTCACCATACACTGTATCAAAACGGGTGAGTAAATGTTGTGGTTATAATCTCAGCATTCTTTTAGAATGTTTAAATTCCCTTTTCCATTTCTCTCATTTTATATTCAGCAATATATTATGAAATAAAAACCTTCTAAGGCTTCACAGGAATATCAGGGAAACGTAAGTGGCCTTCATTTGGGTTGGAATACAAGATCTTCAGTGAGCAACATCTGTGAAAAGAAACAAATTCAGAGAAAGAAGAGTAATGCAAACTTTGGTGGTTAGAGAAGACTATGTGGATGAACCTTGAAAGTAGAATTTGAGACTAACTTTGCAAGGTGGGCTAGATGTGTAGAGAAGATTCTATGGAAAATTCCTGGTAGAAAGAACAGCTTGATTAGAGGCTAAGAGATGGAAATAGAGGTTAGTCTAGCAAAGCAGCTTGGCTGTCAGCAGCAAATATAGAGCCACAGAGTGGAAAATTGCCTTTTTTTTTTTTGAGATGGAAAGGAGTTTTGTCTTTAAGTGGAATTGGAGAATTAAATTTTGTTAATACTAAAACTTTGTTCTTGCCAGATTAATGGGAAGTGGAGTGGTCAGAGTGCTGGAGGATGTGGAAATTTCCAAGAGACTCACAAAAATAACCCCATCTACCAATTCCATGTAGAAAAGACTGGGCCGTTACTGATTGAGCTACGAGGACCAAGGTTTGTGATGAGTAATTTTCTTAAATTAATGATGTTCTATTAAAAATGAACATAGTATAACAAAAAACTTTAGAAACAAACCTAAGCATATATGGACATTGGACTTAAAACAATGACGTAGTGGAGTGAGGAAAGGACAGTCTTTTCAATAAATGATGTGGAATAATTGAGTATCCATGTGTAAAAAGGGTAATTAGAACCCTGTTTCACATCAAATCTAAAAACTCCAGGTGGATTACAAACCTAAATGTGAAAGGCAAAACAATACAGCTTCTAGATGATAATGCAGGAAATGTCTTAACCTCAAGAGAGGAAAGATTTCTTAAATAAGACAAAGAGCATATTACAAGATTTGTAAATATGCTGCATTGGTTAAAAAAAAAAAAAACGTTACAAATGGGGCAGTCCAATGACCAGTAAACCATTGTAATAGCCACAAATTGGAAACACATTTGTTCATCAACAACATTTAAGATTATAATACAGTCACATAATAGAGTCCTGATATAACAATGGAAATAAATTACAGCTACACACAACATGATGGATAGGTCTTAAAAACAATGCTGAGCAAAAACCACACATATAGAATATATACCATGTGATTCTACTGGGAAGTCAAGAACAGAAAACTAAAAGACTCATATAAGGATGCACACTAAGGTAATAAAACTGCAAAGCAGAATGAGAGAGTTATTACCTTAAAAGTTAGCTCTGTATGGGGACAGGAGTTGCAATTAGGAATATACAGGGAATTCTGTGGTGCTGAGAGGATTTGTTGATCTGAGTGGTGGTTACCCAGGTGTTTATTCACTTTGCAAATGATTTATTAAGCTGTATGTATATTTATATAAGTGTTGTATTCCATAGTTTTAAAAGGTTTAAAAAATACAGAGAATATAGCCTGGGCATGGTGGCTCACACCTGCAATCCCAGCACTTTGGAAGGCCAAGACAGGCGAGTTCAGGAGTTCAAGACCAGCCTGAGCAACATAGCAAAACCTCTTCTCTGCAAAAACTTTTAAAAAATTTAGCCAGGCATGGTGGCATGTGCTTTTAAAGTCCCAGCTACTTGGGAGGCTGAGGTCGGAGGATGGATGGCTTGAGTCCGGGAGGCAGAGGTTGCAGTGATCCTAGATCATGCCACTGCACTCCAGCCTGGTCGACAGAGTGAGACCCTGTCTCTTACAACAACCACCAAAATCAAATAAAAACAGAACTACCTTCTAAATAAAATTGGGCTTAATTTTGCTTTTCTTACAAACTAATCCAGCAGCAGTTAACCCTTTAGATATGAAGATTAAGCTATTTTTCCACAGAAAGTCATTTTTAAAACCTCTACCAATTTGATAGGTGAAATAGGCAAATAGGTTCTTTTGCTCTTTTGCAGTTAATTTCTAGATAGATTGAACATGTACTAATGTTCATTGGTAATTTCTTCATTGCCTATTCATGTTTCTTGCCTGTAGAGTTGTCATGTTTTTTAATTGTAAACATGAATAAGATAAGGATATTAACTCCTTCACATATTTGTAGATGTTTTTCTCAGATTGTTATTTTTCTCCCACATAGAAAAACATTTCGTTTTAAAGTAATCAAATCTGTCTCTGGTTTTTCTGCTGTGGACGGGAATTCTCACATTATCAAATTAGTTTTCACCATATTCTGATTATTTTGTGGTTTAACTTTTGCATTTAAAAAATTCATATGAATATATTTTTATGTTTGGTATGAAATACAGTTTAATAGTTTTTTTCTAAATGTTTTTTTACCTCATCACCATCTAAATGAATCCTTCTTTCCTTACTGATTTGGAATGCCATGTTTATCATATGCTAATTACTTCTGTAAATTCAGATTTTGTTTCAGGGCTTTCCTGTCCCATAGGCCTTTCCACCTGTCATAATAACAATATTTTTAATTATTCCCTGTGGCCAGGTACAGTGGCTCAAGCCTATAATCCTAGTACTTGGGGAGGCCAAGGTAGGAGGATGGCTTGAGCCCAGAAGTTCCAGACCAGCCTGAGCAGTATAGTGAGACCCCCCATCTACAAAAAGAAAAAATTTAGCCAGACATGGTGGTACATACCTGTAGTCCCAGGTCCTGGGGAGGCTAAGGTGGGAGAACCCCTTGAGTCCAGGAGGGTAAGGCTGCAGTAAGCCATGATTGCTCCACTGTACTCCAGCCTGGGTGACTGAGTGAGACCCTGTCTCCAAAAAAAAACCAAAGCCCAGGCACAGTGGCTCTTGCCTATAATCCCAGTACGTTGGGAGGCTGAGGCTGGTGGATCACCTGAGATCAGGAGTTCAAGACCAGCCTGACCAACATGATGAACCCTGTCACTACTAAAAATACAAAATATTTAGCCAGACATGGTGGCATATGCCTGTAGTCCCAGCTACTCAGAAGGCTGAGGCAGGAGAATCACTTGAACCTAGGAGGCAGAAGTTGCAGTGAGCTGAGACCATGCCACTGCACTCCAGCCTGGGCAGCAGAGCGAGACTCCGTCTCAAAACAAAAATAAAATATTTCCTGCCCTGGCGCGGTGGCTCATGCCTATAATCCCAGCACTTTAGGAGGCTGAGGCGGGTGGATCACGAGGTCAAGAGATCAAGACCATCCTGGACATGATGAAACCCCATCTCTACTAAAAATATAAAAATTAGCTGGGCATGGTGGCACATGCCTGTAGTCCCAGCTACTCGGGAGGCTGAGGCAGGAGAATTGCTTGAACCCAGGAGGCGGAGGTTGTGGTGAGCCGAGATCACGCCATTGCACTCTAGCCTGGGTAACAAGCAAAACTCCATCTCAAAAAAAACAATTTCCTGGGGAACCTATGGTAAAAATACAGTCTCTCTTAAAGTAAGTTTAATCCAGTGTTAATCTTTTAAGGCTTCAACTGAAATACATAAATGGTGTTTTGTATGATTAAGAATAAAAGGAGTGCGTGTGTTTCAGAGTACTATTTCTCTCTACTGAAACTTGAGAAACATACTTAATATGACATCTGCACTTTAGTTATTTTAAATCACGTTTGAGACTATTAATACAGTAATTCTGTTCATTTTAAATGCTAGGCAATATAGCGTTGGATTTGAGGTTGTAACAGTTTCTACTCTAGGAGATCCTGGACCCCATGGCTTTCTGAGGAAATCTAGTGGTGACTATAGGTAATGTTGACATTTTTATTCTATTTAATTTATACTTTACTTTTTGTGGCATCATCTTGTATAAGCCTTATTCTCATTCTCTCTAAGTACAGGTGTGGGTTTTGCTACCTGGAATTAGAAAATATACCTTCTGGCGTCTTCAATATCATTCCCAGTACCTTTTTGCCTAAACAAGAAGGACCTTTTTTCTTGGACTTTAATAGTATTATCCCCATCAAGATAACACAACTTCAGTGATGGAGAAATCTCAAGAGTTACTGGCTTTTATACTTAGCAAACATCAATTCTTCAAACAAAGATACAAATCTTCAGAACAGTAAACAGAACAATCAGAATGGAATTAAATCTCTAAAAACGTGTTACAGTGGAATTTGGTGCTTGTTCAAGGTGTTAGTAAGAACTGTATATAATCAGAATCACGTAAATCGCCTAGAGGTACTGTTTACATGGTTTTGTGTATATAAAGTTGGCTTGCATTTTAGGGGCCATTTTGTATTAAAAAATGCATATGAATAAGATTAGACTCAGTCATCATTGTGAGATGCCTTTGCTAAGAGGATAAAGGAACTGAGACTGAATGAGAAAAAGATGGGATATAGATTCCTTGAGTGGAATGGTGGGCTAGATTAATATACTGAAATATTTACATTGTTCCCTTTTTTGCAGAGCACGTGGAAATTAAACCTGCTTGATTCTGCTATACATCTTGGGCAACTAATTACCAAATGAATTGTGCTACTATAACTGATTTTAATTTTGCATTATTTATTATTTTAAATGTCTGTTGCCCAGGTGTTATAAAAGAATAAAGCTCTTCAGAAGTACAGACTACCTTAGCATGAAGATGCTCATTGCTGATGCCTAAGAATGAAAATTGTTGAGGTTATCTCCCATTCAGTCATGTAGCGAGAACTTAGAGAAATTCACTACTGCAGTTTTTATTTTTAAAAAAACAGTAGTTGAGATATTGAAGACATTACAATTTAGTTTATGTGGTCTTTTTTTAAATTGCTGTATAGTTCAGTGCTCTTGTGGCAATAGCACTTTGAAGAAAATAGAGAATATATGGTGATTGGGATATGTAGCATTCAGAAAAAGTGAATTGCCAAGATACTGGTGTCATGTAAATTCCCACTTTACATAAAACCCATCAGGACAGAATGATGCTCAATATTTTAAAATTCTAAAAATAGGGTGAGATTTTTTCATTGTCTCTACTTTATAATTATCAAAACTTATTTTGTATTACTACCATAAATTGAATTAAAATGTTTATACTTATGGATACTGCGTAGTTTAACTTCAATTTATTCAAAGATTTCATCTATTTCATGTAAATGAGAACGGACTATTTGCATGAAAATATATACTTCAACAAAAATCTGTTATTTTACAGAGTAGTGGTAGATGATTACACTAATGAGATTGTACTTGGGTAAGTATTTCGTGCTTTTAGTTTTAGCCTATTAATTTTAGGTGGACTAATTTGACTAGTTTTCTGTTACTCTTTAAAAAGAAAAAATGAAGAACATAATAACTATATTACAAACACATGATTTGAACCTCTTGTGGTAAAGATCTTGTACAGGATGCAAACTGAAAACCTAATCCCTGCCATCAAATCTATTAGAAGAGACCTATATATGAACAACCTAACTGTGGCACTGATTTCTGAAATGGAGCTCTAAAAACATGCTACCAGTGTATGAGTAAAGGAAAGATTAATTTTGGCTGGACCACTATAAAAAATTTTATTGACAGAATTGATATGTTACCTTGGACCTTGAAGGTAAGGCTTCAAAAGACAGACTACTGACAGTTAAGTGTTTACTGTGTACCCAATGTGTATATTTTTATTTTTAATCTTCCCAATAGCTGAAGAAAATACAGATCCTATTATTTGTACTTCTTAACCACTGAGGAAACAAGCCTAAGAGATTAATAAAAGATTTTGCCCCAGGTTCACAAGCTCTCCTTCCTGAGGCAGGATTTAGCTGCTCTGTGTGTCTAATGACACCCACAGACAACAGCCCTCTAGTTGGGGGAGGGACAAGATCCAGACCTGTTGTAGAGGGAGGAAAAACAATCCAGGCCCTTCCGAGGTTCTAAATAACAGACTAGTCAGGAGTTGTTAGTGAGAGGATGACTCGGGTTTCTAATTCAGCAGAGTGACAGATGCGCGTAGCTTCAGTGAAGGTAAGTTTTGACACATTAAAGTAAAATTGCCCAGAAAAATCCAGATCTGGAATCAACATGGTTTAGTAAGTGAGATCACCCAAGAAGTCGAGAGTCACATGTGAACTAAAGATGGCTAAGAACTGATTTGGGGGAAGTTTTTTAGAAAGTATTCTTAATTTTTAGAAAAAATACAAAGACTAACAGGAGATGCAAGAAACCAAGGGGTTGAGGGAGGATGAAGCAGCGCAGTGAACAGAACTCCCAGAAGAGTATAATTAAATGTCAGATGTGGTGGAGATAGAGGCCACAGTGATAGCAGTGGGAGCAGACTACGTGAAACTAGAAATTTGAAAGGTGATAGTGTGAGAAGGGAGCCCTGGTCAAAAGGTGGAAGGTGATAGTGTGAGAAGGGAGCCCTGGTCAAAAGGTGGTCTGCATCCCTTTCTGGGGTAGGAGACAAGCAAGTCGTAGGCCGATGGGAAAGAGGGATTGAGGCAGGAAACAAGATAAAGTCCTAATGCCTAAATAAGGAACACTCCAGTGATACTGCCTAGGCTTTGTGTTTTGTAAAGGCAAGGAAAAGCTCCAATATTAGAAAATCCCATCCCACTTTCATTCTCTGCAAGAAGTACTTAGAAATTTCTAGTTATTAGACTATTTAACTTGACTCTGCTGTAAAAACTTTATCGTACTTTGGGCTGTTTTCCAGATGGTGTTTTTTCTAGGAGGAAAATGAATTGCGTCAATTGCAGGGAACAGTTTTTGCTAACAGTAAATCAATCAGGCAAGTCTCAGTGTCTGTACTACAGATAAAGATAAAAGGGTGCAAGGAGATTTTATGAGAACCGAATGAACCCTGAAGGTCACTAGACAAATTCAGGTATGCTGTTTAGTGTTCTTGTTTGAGACCAAATTACGAGACTGGCCAATTTTTGTATTTTTGGTAGAGACTGGGTTTCACTGTGTTGCTCAGGCTGGTCTCGAACTCCTGAGCTCAAGTGATCCACTGGCCCCAGCCTCCCAAAGTACTGGGATTACAGGCTTGAGCCACCTTTCCCGTCTGGCTGTTTAGTGTTCTTAAATAGCACAAGGGACTTCTATGAACTTTCCTAGATGAAACATTTACTAGGTAAAACATCTGTTTGATACTGCAAAGGATTATTTCTGAAACTTAAACCTCGATTGGCCAATGAAGGACCTTTTTCTCCATAGCATGCTTTAATAATGAAATGCAGATTAAGAGTCCAGCATTGTAACATTTCCACAAGACAAAGGATCCACCTGATTCTCAACTCTGAATGCACATTTGAAATGCCCTTGGAGGACTTTTAAAAGTCTGATGCACAAGTATACCCCCAGTTAAATAATTCTCTGGGGAAGAGACCTGACAGCAACACTTAAGCTTCCTAGGAGACTGCAGTGTGTGGCTGAGGCTGAGGACCACTCCTCCAGCGTCACCACATCGTCTTTATCTGCCACTGTGTCTCCTCATTGCCCACAGCTTTAGCAGCAGCAAAAGTAGAACTCAAACCTTGGTAATAAGACTTAAATTATTACTATTCAAAACCTTAATTGAAAATGATTACCGGTGACCGCAGCACTCCATGCCCTCCCTTATGGCAACAGGGTGGCATAGAAGATTTTGAAGTCACAGAAACAGGAAACTTTTCTCAAGCGGTTTTTATTACACTCAATGTATTAAGACAAGTACAAAATAATCTTGTAATAAGGATACTGTATCAGTCAAAAAAGAAGTCACTGTTGTATGAAGAGATTTACAAATGACTAAAATATACAGGCTGTGACAGAATTAACAATTTGAAAGAGAGTTTCTTTTTTATAGAAATGCTAAATTTTCTTAAAACAAGACAAAAATACAGTGCTCTAAATATGCATTACCATGAAAACATTAAAGAAAAGCAGTCTTAACACTTAACTACTATTAACAGACTCCATTGCTTCTATTTAACAGCCTTTGCCAACACATGCCTATCCCTTTCCTAGCTTTAAAGAAGAGTTTCCTCTAAGGAATACTAGTGCAGCATAACCCTTAAATAATATCGTTTATTTTTAAAGTTACAACCTACAGAGAAATTAACACCTTGTCAATCTAATAACAGTGGCAACCATTCTTCACATGCACTTCTCTTAGAATAAATCCCCTTGGCTGCCAGGATAAGGCTTATGCTGTAGAACCTTCTCCCCCACAGCCACAAATTCCCTTCTATGATAAGTCCCTCCTACCCTCATCCCCCCCATCCCCACTGGCATTCACCTTCCCCACCCCAAAAAGTGCAGTTCTTGGTAGCCTTTCTAGAAATGGTTTAAATGGGTATCTTATCATACACGCTTTTTTAAAAGCCCCCTCTGAACACCAGAGGTGATGAAAATGAATTGTGTTCTTGGATTTTTTGAAGCCTCCACTGGGTCAAAAATATGTGCTCTCAGTACTTGAGTTTTTGCTTTGTGTGTGTTCTTTATCATTTAGATATGGGTTAAGAGTGGAGAGAACATCTCCATTTTCCCATAGAAATTGAGGGTGAGAAGAGAAAGAGAAGCAAGCTGTTGGCCCCACTTTGGCTTAGCTTCCCAGCCATCTTCCCAGCTCTGGTTCTTTCATAGGAACTAGTTATTGCTTCCACAGTGCCGTTACACGGAATGTTCCACAAAGGCTGTGACCCTGGTCACAGTCTGCCTGCAACAACTCTGCTCCAAAAAACCAACCAGCTCAAGGCTCTTACCCAGAACAATCTGCAGCCTTCAAGGTCACTGAAACTTCATTAGTGCAGTTTAGAGTAGATGTGTAAGATTTGGCATATATTAAATGATTATTGGCACAATGTTCTCCAGTTCCGTCTATAAATGTTGATACGCACATGGGCAGGGCCCAGGATGAATCAGCCAATCTGCACCATTTTTAGGTCAGCAATAATCCCATCTCTTCCCTTTGAGCACTGTAGGGAGAGCTGCTTCATTCGGTTCTCCAAGGCCTGGCCCTCCGGGGAGGTGCTGCTTTGGCTCTTACTGCTGCCACCACCGCCACTGCTATTGCTGAGACCCCGGTTGTTGTTGGCTTTGTCACTTGTTTTATTTTCTGCCCCTTCTGCCCTGTCTCCTATAGAAATACAAAGATTATCAAAAGTGAGTATTGACAATTTTAAGTCACTTTGGGCTCAAACCAACCAGCTCACTCAGCCCTGTAGAATTCCCAGTGTTGCCTACTGTGCCTATCAAGGAGGTTCTGAGTATGTAATCACTGCTTTTATTCCTTGTGATGTTTTATATATTCCTTGGCTTTAGAGATAAAATTTGCCATATTCACTTTATAGCCAAGAAACAAACCTCTCTACTATGTGCTTTGCCAAGGAGACTGTTCTGATGTGAGACACAGGAACTAAGCCCTACTTTATAGAAGCTGAGTGGAACCAGGAGCCCCCCGCCCCAGAACAGCACTTGGAAATAACCTCAGTGATCAACATTAACAGCACAACCAGAGACCGGGTAATGCAGCACGGGGGGCCCAAGGCCTGGCAGAGATGTGAAATGGCACAACAGTCAGGCTACAGAGGCAGTGTGTCATCTGAGACAGGGTGAGAAGGCTGCTACTCACCTCGTTCTACTTCACATTCAGGGGACGAGGCCCCACTGCATTCACTTCGAGGGCCCAACACTGGGAACATCATCCCAAACTCTGACAAGGACACAGGGCTGGGCAAATCCAGGCTGCCAGGCCTCACAACTGCAGGGAACTGGTCAGGCATCTCAGATGGGCTTGTTGGTCCTGAACTAAAGCTGGACACAGACTGGGTTTCCGAGTCATCTTCAGACACAAAGTTGCTACAGCTGTCATCTTCAAAGGCCTCCGAGGCCACTAAGTTGAAAAAGAACACCAGTCACATAGGATCTGTCACCTCAAACACCACAAGTGCTTGCTGCTGCCAGGCAGCTAGACACAGCACAGGGACTGCAGTATCCGTCACTGTGAGCACGTAATGAAGGAATGTGACTTCCCAAGCCTGAATGACCAGCCTCTAAAGCAACTGGATCCTATGGCTATTAAGTGCCCTTCCAATAACCTTAGAACCCTGCCAAGAAATCAGTGTCACCAGACACTGCCTAAAAATGGAACATTAATTCGGCCACAAATTAGGACCTTTTCTCTTCCTCAGTCCCCCAAACAGATCCTCATGTGCACAGGAAGAGGTTCTGGTCATCTGTAACATATCCCAGACAAAGCCAGCTGGACTTGGGCTTCTTTCTTAGGTCAAGAGAAGCAAGAGCTACTAGAAGAGACAGGCCAGTATGGAGTATCTGTTGGGACCTTTGTTATCTTCCAGGTAACTTCTGATCTCATAAAGGACACACTCAGAATCACCATTTGCTGCAAAAGACCAGAAGTCCTTTACAGTGCCCTGTAGCTGCATGATTTGGTAGACCAAAATAACAAGGCCCAGAGACATGCTATTCCCATGATTTCAAAACCTCTTTGGCCTTCAGCAGTTTTCCTTCAGCCTGCCCACAATCCCACTCCTTAATAGATCTTTAATAGAACTTTCCTACTACATTTGTTCCCCTCTTCTCTTCAAAAACAGCCTTGGAGCATTCCATAAAGGTTTCTTATAAATGATAAGTACTGCAATATTGGAGACAGAAAATGGGCTAGACATGAATTGAATCCTTAACTCCATGACTTGCTGTGTGACCTTGGTAACTCTAAGCTTCATTATCTTCTCCATGCAGGATTTGAGATGACGTCCATTAAAGTAACTCATACATAGTTTTACTCAAATGATAGTTTCTTTTTCCTTTACCTTGAACCTGGCACTTAAATATTTGCTGAAGGAATTAACTTCTGAAGAAGGAGCTTGGGAAAGAGTCAAGAGGGATTATTCTGCAGGTAAGGAAAATAAAGGAAGTGTGCAAGGACAGTGTTAGGCGGGTTTTCGTGATGAGCAGAACAGGAACCACATCCAGGGGGCGGCCCTGGGAAAAAAGATCTCTCTGGTCAGATGCCAGTAAGAGCTACCATTTGCTGAGTGGTGCTTGGGTGCCAGGCGTTGATTCATGTAATCTGAACCACCACCCTACACAATGCAGAGTATACAGTAGATACCATCATACTCCCCATTTTACAGGTGAAGAAACTGAAATACAAAGGCCCTTGCCCATATCATGCACTAGTAATGATGTAATGGCAGATTTGAATCAAATCTGATTCCAAATTCCCTATTCTTAGCTCTTTTTTCCTGCAGGACTTCTCAGCCTTGAATGTTCTAATGAATACTTTGACTCTCAAAGAAGAGTGAAGGTGTAACATTTTCCCATTTATCTGACCACAGAATCCTGACTTTGAGGAACACTTAGTACCATCTTGATGAACACAGTGTTCCATAAAGCATGGGAAGCCACCAGAAGTAGCCTTCAGGCCTGCCCAACTCTGAGACCCTTCAGTGATGGCCAGAGAAAGTGAGGACCCTGGGAAACAGGTCACACAGTCTGGTTGTCTGCCCACTTACCCAGTGGGGCCCCTGACTTACCAGAAATGGCATCAGGTTCAGGTTTGCTCCCTGACAGATCCTCCACAGATGTGCTGCTGCCCTCAGCCCCAACACCGCAGCCCCGAGGCCCCATGGCACTGGAGCGCCGCCGCTCATGGATCTCATCTGAGATCATCTCTAGGTTCTTCAGGGCCATCTTGTACTCGCCTTTTGCCAGGGTCAGTTTGGCCTGCAGGTCATCCACGGTCTTCTTCAGTTGCTGGTCGGGAGTACAGGAGACTTAAGTGAAGACTACTCTGCTAGCCTTAAGATGCTTTCTGAACGACAGGTTCAAGTACATTTTCTGCCCATCATTCCACTTCAAGGAATTTTCCAAGACGTGACTGACGACCTGATTACCATTATAACTGCTATTCATTCACCAGACAGAATCAGCCACCACCATCCCCAGATCCCATCCAGGTAACAAGCTCTAATATCCAAATACTCTCACTGGTGGAATAAGCCCCACTGGGGAACCAAAAATGGGCATCAGACACACCAAAGTCCCACAATCTAGACATGTGGCTCCCAGTACAGCGGTTCTCAGACTTGAGCTTGCATCAGAATCTCCTTGAGTGCTTGTTAAGACTCAGCTCACTGGACTCCAGCCTCAGAGTTTGTGATTCAGTGGATCTAGAGCGGGACCTGGGGATTTGCATCTCATCAGGTCTCCAGGTGATGCTGATGCTCCTGGTCCTAAGAGCATGCTGTGAGAACCACTGACCTAGTACAATAGAGTGACTGAATGACAGACGTTCAGAGGCCACTGCATACCCAAGCAAGACAATGCTGAGGTCTGAAAACTCAGTAAAGAATGTCTCTCCACTTTCCCCTTATAGCAAGTGGCCTATTTGAAATTCTGCTACTCCAAAAAAGTGAGGCTTTGAGTGCAGAAAAATCCCATCAGCAACAAAGCAAAAGCTACACATACCTCAAGCTGCACGTAGTACTTTGCCTTGAGTTCAAAATAAGGCCTGCAGAAGACAGGAAGGAAAACCATCAGGGTAATATAATACAGTGACCACGATAAACCACAAGATGAAAGAGGCATCAGCTACTGCTGGCCAGGTCATCCTTCCAATATTTAGTAAACCCTAAGAAGGCCATGACATGATGGTGATGCTCCTAGCGCTGAAGGCTGCTTGACACAGACACCAGACAGAACGACTGGGCTCACCCAGGGCTGTACGGACAGGAGGCCCATCTCAAGACGCAAGGAACCCCCACACACACATCCTGGGGACCCTCCAACCTAGCTCCTGTTCCTCTTCGGGAAGGCTGTTCAAGGCCACAGGTTACACCCAGCAGTAAGGGAGGCCTGGATCTGCTCTCCTATTGAAGTTGGCTCCCCAGGGGTGAAGAGCAGAGGCGGCTGGAGAAGGGGCTGCTTAAACCTCCTCCTCTACTGAAGTCAACCAGGGAAGAGAGAGAAGCACCACTCCTCCCTCACAGCACAGCCAGGCCACCACTAGCAGGGGGTCTCAGGTTCATCCTTCCAAACCTTGCCCAGGACTGGAATTATTAGTTGGCAGACTCAGCCACATAATGGGCACAAGAAATTCCAGCATTCTACCAGTTCCCTTGGTTCTGGGTCAGCCAGAAGAGCTTGGCTCTATTTTAGGAACTTTGGTGTCTGAACATGAAGAGTAGATCAATGCTTTTATTTTTGAGCTGTTCTCCCTGTATGAAGCTCTCAAGTCCTGCATCCTGAGGATCCAAATGGATGACAAGGATATAGGACTGCCACTGGTGGGTATGAAAATCCTGAAATGTGGGGGGAGAGTGGGTTATAACTCTCTCATGTGACCAAAAGGAGCAGAGAGGAGCACAAGGTGAGGAGTATGTGTATGAAAGGGCATCAGAGGGCACAGGGAAGATGTCCCAGCAAAAGGAACATGAGCATCCATGCAAAGGAGTGTGGCTGGAGAGGCAGGGTGGGCATGGAGGTAGCCCGGAAGCCACTCCATGGAATGCACAGATGTACATTTTCTCCTTTGAGCAGACAGGAGCCACCCAAGACTAGGATCTGTCCCTGTACTCTTCTAGGAGTCTGAAAAGGATGGTAAAGTACAATTTAGTTTCTTAAGTTAATGGATGAGTATGTGTGCAGTGGAAGTTCAGGTCTTTTGAGAAAAGACCCGCCATATTCACACTAAAGGAAGCAGCATCAAAGCCTGTTCCTCCAGCCTCCTTGGGTGTTGCCATGTGGATGATGCCTGGGCTTGCCCAGAGCAGGCACAGGTCCTACAGCAACCCCTGCCATCTCCTGCCTCCCCTGCAGAAAAATGCCGTATATGCGTGTCTGCTACTTGGCTCTCAACAGATCAGCCTGACATACCAAAAACCAAACCAAAACATATATACAGTACTCAATTAAGTCCAATAGTAAATGGTTAAACGCTATTTCTCTGCATGTATGTGTCCATGTGTGTGTTCGAAGAGTGTGAGCAGAAACCAAAGAAAAGCCTGGGAGAAGGTACTGGGGATAGTAGAGCCAAGGAGGACCAAACTCTTCCTTGCAGATCCTCTTCCTCACTAAATTGTCACCTTTCCCTCATTTGGAGGAGTGAAGGAGGACTGGGCTTCTGCCAAGCTTCCACCTGCCCGGCCCCTCCCAGCTGGGGCTGTGACTACACCTGGAGGACAGGCCTTTGGTAGCCATGCACAGCCTGCTCTAGGTCTATCTTTGGCTGTTAAGTCTAGGTCATCATAAGTCATCCTCCTTTTGCTAGGAGGCCCAGCAACTGAGAATCAAGCAGGGGGCTTGTCCCCAAGAGAGAGTACACAGTTGTGCTTGCCCACCATCATCAATATTGTATAAAAATACACAGGGCTGCAGTGAGAAGAGACCGGAAAAAAATTACTAAAGCCAGTCTTACAACATGTTATCAGCTCTCAATTACAGGGAACATACATTGTGAACACAGCTCATCCCTATTACACTGACAGATACACTGAGGGACACGGCCTTGTCCACACCATCAATCACAGATCCTAGGGTACAGCGTGAGTTTACCAAATCCCAACCAATGTGCCATTTAATGATGTGCCTCTGAAATACCTTTTTCTGTGTCTCCTAACTCAGTCTTATCTAGAGCAGCCCACCCCTTAGCATCCTCTGCCTCTGGGGGTCACAGAATATTAGGGGGCAAAAGAGCCTGGGCAGAGGGCTCTGGTGAGGCCTCAAGGTCTACATCAAAGGACTGCGTATGCTGCTGCTTGAGTGCGTGACAAACAAAAGGCTGAGAAGGTGCAGACTGGGACAGCCGTGCCCCCAGGGAAGGCCATGTCCAGACTTACTTGGACTTGTTGATGGCTCTCTTGAGTTTCTTCTCCAGCTGCCGCATGCGGCCCATGGCGGCGTTGTACCTGGCTGCTGTCTCCTTATGCACCAGCTCGCTCCTCGTCTTGGTCTGCTCCGCCTCCATGACCTTCAAATGACAGCAGAGGTCAGCCCAGACCAACCCAGAATAGCCCCTGCTTGGAGTATTATATCATTTTTCAAAAAATATGCTTTGGGCCAGGCACGGTGGCTCATGCCTGTAATCCCAGCACTTTGGGAGGCCGAGGCAGGTGGATGGCCTGTCAGAAGTTCAAGATCAGCCTGGCCAACATGGCAAAACCCTGTCTACTGAAAATACAGAAATTAGCTGGGCATGGTGGCATGCCCCTATAGTCCCAGCTACTTGAGAGGCTGAGGCTGGAGAATCACTTGAACCCAGGAGAGGGAGGTTGCAGTGAGCTGAGATCACACTACTGCACTCCAGCCTGGGCAACAGAGCAAGATTCTGTCTCAAAAAAAACAAACCCTCCAGCTCTTGGAAGAAACCCTCACACACAGTCAGCTTCCTGCCTTGAGAGAGAAGGTCACTGAGCATGTCGCCTCGGTTACCTCTCCTAGGTAATCAAGGAGTTCCTCCATCTACAGCCTAGCATCGGGCATGAGCTATGTGCAGTGATGTGGGGCAGGTGTGGTGGGATAAGTGAGGAGGAGGGCGGCTCAGGGGTAGAAGTGGCAAACTGCATCCCACACCCCATAACAGGAAGATGCTGAAGGTCCAGGGACCACAGGGATACTGCTCAGCCCTGGTCCTTGCTCATAGCCCATAGAAGAGAACAAACAGCTGGCATCTTCCTGCATGGGCGCCATTGGGCACTGAATGGGTGTTTCAGTCTGCTGGGCATAGCCTCTTTGCAGGGTCCCACACCAGCAGAACGGCCCAACCTGCCCAGTAGACATCCACCAGGCACAGCTCCTCAGCCTCCTGTTCTGGCTTTCTCGACTCTCCAATATCCAAGGCCTTTGCACTCTCAGTTACACTCCCAACATCTCTTCCAACATCAGAGAGCTGCAGTCAGGGGTCTCTGCTCAGGGAGGCAATCTCACTGTCTGCTCAGAACCTCCATGAGCGCCTTCAGACTGTTCGATTCTTACTGCATCCTTGGGCAACAAAACCTAAGAAGGCACTTCTCTTCACAATGTGTGGAAGGGGGGCAGTTCGCACCCACCAATGTCAGGGAGGCTGTCCTGAGCAGCTCTTCACCTGCCATTCCAGGCCTCATATTCACTGTGCACTAGGAGAAGGGCTGACCCTGAGTCCTGTCCTCTCCAGCAGCTACCTGCTGCTAGTTCAGAAACAGTTAATGCCTCTCAATTCCAAGTCACATTTCCCTCTTCCTCTCTGATCTCTTTCAGCAGACATCAGAAAAGCCAATTTCTCCCTCCCAGGATTCCAGCCCTTCTCTCTCAGTGAATAAAAAGCTATCACCTTCCCATAAAGGCTGCTTCAAGGCCAAAACAGCTGAGGCTCAAGGGGCCTATGCTGCCCAAGCTCCCCAGCTGGGGAGCAGCAGGGACCCCAAGCCCTGTGCCCCAAGGAAGGCTGCTCAACTGCAGGCTTGGCAGCTCTGCCACGAGCTGCTTGTGTTTCCCAGAGTCCTTGTTAACCCCAGCAATGAGCAGAAAACTGATCCTTTGTCCCTGCATGTGGCCTAACAGAGCACACCAGGGCGAGTACATCGGCTTCAGCCATGGCTCCACGTGTGGCTGCCTGATGTCACCACAGGAAGTGTGAGGGGTCGCACAGATGGTCTTGGGCAAATAAAGTGGGAACCCCAGTGTTCTGCTGTGCCTTGAGGGATCGTGTAGTCCAAACCGCTGCCATGTCTTCAAGATAGCCTGGGCCTTTCTGAGCACAGAATTTTCTTTTAGTAGATCCTTAAGTAAAACACTTTGGAAGACAAGCGTGAGTTGAAGCTCCCTTGTTTTAAAGAAACAAGCTTCCTACAGTACCCAGAGGCAGACAAGGGCAGACATTGTCTAGCCCTTCCATCCTGCAGCTTTCAGCAGGCTGAGCATCCCAGGCCCACGAGGCTCTAGGAGGGGTCAACATGAGCACCACTGGGGGAAGTGCTAAGTCCAGAGAGTCCCCAGTTACTTGATGCTGTTTCAAAGCCAACCATGCAAGTGTGTGTCCTAGAGAAAGAGTAACATTCTGCATCATCCATATCATCCACATTCGGAGGGCATGTTCTGTACCCTGACCTTCTAAGTGGCATGGGGATGTGATGGGGGAAAGCTTTGCCACAGGCTTTGTCTCTTGCTGGTGTCCATTTTTTTAACTCATCCGTTCAGTGAAGGGCATTTCCGGCCTATGCAACTGTGAAGGAATCTGGAACGAGGAACATCAGCTCCAAGGTGGAAATCCTGGCATGTAACCCGGAACACCTGCCAATCTACAGAGGTTGCCCCCATCCCCAAGAAAACCAAATGGGCCCTTCCCTTCAGTGGCCACAGGGCATATATTAACTATCCCTCCCAGTGCCCTATGAAGCCCTCATGACCTCAGGAGTAAGGGCCATCTTGTACAGCCCCACAGGTCTGGCACTGCACAACTTCAAAAAGCACTATTCCTAAAAACTGTGGTGTGAATGGTGCCCTGAGTTGGGAGGCCACCCACCATCCACTGGGGCCCTAGGACTTAAAAATCAGATCAATAAAGCAGAAACTCATCTTTAAAGAACAGATTAAATGACTTCTGAAATGCTTGCTTGTAGGCTGACATGGGTCTCCAGCTAGGGTGGAAGGGCAAAAAGGAAAAGCAATCCTTCAGCTAACTCCTTGCAAGAAGCTACCCTGCATTTTGTCCTTTTCGTATCTATCAGACATTGGTTTGTGAATTTCCAAGATTTCCAGCCACCCCTTCCATTTTTCACAAAATCACCTAAAAAAGCTGTTTCCAGCCCAAGTCTAGCTCTGTGAGCATCATACCCACCGGGAGCAGGAGGCACAAGGCCACGCAAAGCAAAGCTCAGCTAGAGTCTCAGGCTGCAGGGAGAGATGCGATAAAGTCAAGGTGGATTTGACTCTTGAAGTCATTTGTGTGTCAAGCGTTCTATTTAAGGAAGCACAAGGCCATCTTTAATTATCAGGTCCCCCAGGACTTCAGCCACTGTGGCAGGTGACATTGAAAAGGGAAATGCTGTTGGTATTAACCTACTGTTTTGTATTCCAGCCCCCCCGACGGCTTTCTCAAGGAATCACCAAGACCTCTTGGAACCCCCTACCTACTCTGTTCAGGGTCTTAGTTGGAGCTGCTGAATCCGCAGGTCAGCTCACCCACCCACCCTGCAGCAAACCAGCCCTACGCTGGTTTTCCAGGAACTTGTGATTTAGACAGAGAATGCAGAGGGGCACAATGGACCCAGACTGATGCGGGGGGATACCAGGAACATGAGCCTGGGCAGCCCAGGAGCCAAGCCTGGAAGGGGGAAGAGGTATCCAGGAACCTTCTCCCTGACTTCTAAGAAACCCGGTGGTTAGGCAGGGGTAACCAAGTACTGCTGCACCAAGAACTGTCCCTAGCTGATATGGTCTGAACATTTATGTCCTCTCAAAATTCTCATATTGAAATCAGTCCCCAGTGTGGAGGTATTTGGAGGTAGGGCCTTTGGGAAGTGATGAGGTCATGAAGGTTCCATGAGGATTCATTAATCTCATCACGAATTAGATTAATGACCTTACAAGCTCATGTACCCCTTCCACTATATTAGGACATGGGAAAGACGGTCATCTGTAAACCAGCTCACCATCTCCTGAGGCCCTCACGACACACCGAATCTACCAGTGCCTTGATCTTGCACTTCTCATCCCCCAGAACTGGGAAAAATAAATTTCTATTGTTTAAAAACTACCCCACTTACAGTATTTTGTTTAGTATCTTGTCTTTGCCTGAACAGACAAAGGCACTACCATTTCTGGTTCTGAGTAATGCAGCCAGAGAGGTGGTCACGGGAGCCAGTAAAGAACCCAACATAATGGCATAAAACCCAGCAAACCAAGCCGTGGGTAAGGATCACACACAGTCCACTTCCGTCGTGCATGTCAGCTCCCTGAATCCCAGCCCAGAAGGCCTGGCCTAAGTACACACTTGATTCTGGTCTAATCTGCCACGATCTCTGCTTTCTCCGACAGCACATACCCAAACCACAGACCCTGTGCAGGGCCGTGAATCAAGGTCTCCTCATCACAGATTCTAAACCCAGCCAGTATGCTGGGGTTCAGTGGGAGCAGACCCTGGAATACAACCTGGTCCCTCTGGAAGCCTGAGTCGGTAGTTAAGACCCTTCGGGGATGAGAAACCTTCAGCAACATAAGGGGAAGGAGCAGCTCTCGCTGTCACGGACAGACACTATGACTCATCTCAGAGCACTGGCTTCATACCACAGAGACCACATGGAGATGACAACCTGTGACTTTCAGAGTGTTTTCAGGCAACATGCCTGGGAGTCGAGTCTGTTACCTCCGCTCGGGGGAAGCCAGCACACATGCACTTGCACACCCCCGCAGCACACTCGGCCATGACTCATACCCTCTGAGTGGCGTGATTCAGCATCTCCTGCCAGGCAGAGTCGAACTGCCACTTGTCATCCTCCAGCAGCCGCTGCTCGGCCAGAGAGATGGTCTCCTTGGCGGCACGGAGCACCTCCGTGGCCCTCTGGAAGTCCTGAGTGGCTTTCTGAGCTTCCAGCTGAGCCTGTGTGAGAAAGAATCCTCATGAGACCTCAGGAAATGGCAGCGGCTCCCCATAGTCCATTTTACCTTTCAAAAAATAAGCATCCCAAGGCCCAGGACAAGTTCATCTCTGCACCTTCACTCTCGGCACACACAGGTCCTCGTAGATGCCGACAGGGCAATGGGCCCCTGATGGGGGAGTAAGCGCCAAAGCAGTGAGCAGACATTTCCATAGTTCTAGGCCGGATGGATGAGATAAACATATCAGCCCCTGGCCTGAATCTGACGTGGCAAACCAGCCCATTGTGGGACAGGTACAGCCAACCCCATGGCCTTTCTCAGAAGCTCCATCTCACCAATGAGGCCGAGGTGGATACGGTAGTCCTGACACCTTCCCTGCCCAGATTTGTGCCTCAGTTTATGGCAAGTCAGAACCAGGAAGGCCCCTGGAGATCATGGTCAAAGACTTCACTCTACAGACAAGGGACCGTGGCTGAGAGGGCACAGCCTTTCCTGAGATCACACAGCTCACTAGAAGCAGAGCTGTGCCAGACTCCAGGCAGCGTTAGTTCCAGCCCAGCATTGTCACTCTGCCAGACAGTCTCCCACTCAACTCACACCCACCAACACCAGCGACAGGCCAAGTATGGCACCAGGCAAGCAAAGAGAAGGACCTAATTAATTAACAACACAGTCCCCGCTTTCAAGGAGCATCAGCTGGGAGGACCAATACCAACTGTAGCTGACCACACGTCTAGAGCTGCCCCCCACGACATGCGTCTACTGATTGCTCAAAATATGATTAATCCCAGCCGGGCACAGGGGCTCGCACCTGTAATCGCAGCACTCGGGGAGGCAGGCGGATCACTCGAGGTCAGGAACTAAAGACTAGCCTGGCCGACATGGTAAAACCTCACCTCTACTAAAAATACAAAAACTAGCCGGGCGTGGTGGCAGGTGCCTGTAATCCCAGCTACTTGGGAGGCTGAGGCAGAAGAATCACTTGAACTCAGGAGGTGGAGGTTGCAGTGAGCCGAGATCATGCCACCGCACTCCAGCCTGGGTGATAGAGTGAGACTCCATGTCAAAAAAAAAAAAAAAAAGGTTAATCCCAATCGAATGTAAGGCATCCCTAATCTTGAAGACTTAGTACAAAAAAAAGAACGTTATCATTTATAACATGATGAAATATTTTGGATATAGGTCTCCTCATCACAGATTAAATAAATTATTAAAATTAATTTCAGTTGGGTGCAGTGGATCCCACCTGTATCCCAGCACTTTGGGACGCCACAGCAGGAGGACCACTTGAGGCCAGGTATTCAAGACCAGCTTGGGGAAACGTAGCAACAAGACCCCACCTCTGGAAAAAAATTAAAAATTATCCGAGCATGGTAGCACACATCTGGAATCCCAGCTGTCGAGTCTGTTACCTCTGCTCGGGGGAAGCCAGGAGGCTTGGGAGGCTCAGGAGGATCACCTGAGGATATGGTGAACTATGATTATGCTGCCGCACTCCAGCCTGGGTAATGCAATGAGACCCTGCTTCTTAAAATAAATAAAATTTAAAAATCAATTTCACAGGCCGGGCATGGTGGCTCACACTTGTAATCCCAGCATTTTGGAAGGCCGAGGTGGGCAGATCACGAGGTCAGGAGTTCAAGACAATCCTGGCCAACATGACGAAACCCCGTCTCTACTGAAAATACAAAAATTAGCCAGGTGTGGGGGTGCATGCCTGTAGTCCCAGCTACTCAGGAGGGTGACGCAGAAGAATCGCTGGAACCTGAGAGGCGGAGGATGCAGTGAGCCAGAACAGCGCCAGCCTGGGCGACAAGCGAAACTCTGTCAAAGAAAAAAATTCACCATTTCATCTTTCCTTTTTTACTGTGACCACTGGGAAATTTTCAATTATATAGGTGATTCACATTCTATTTCTTGTGGACAGTAGATACCTTTACCCCAAGATGGGCCATGTGATGGCAATTGTGTGACTGCATGAGAAGTCACCACCAAAACATCACAGTCACCACTCCACAGGCTCACCTTGAATTCCCCAGCAGAGCACACGCCCACCTCTGCCAAAAGCTGGCCTCTGCAGTGCCCCACCACCCTCCCTTGGTTAACCATGTCTCCAAGTCAGTTACATAAGCCCTGGTGGGATGCCCCTGGGGCAGCCCCTGGGGCCGGGAATAGGGGAACTACAGGGACCCCACCCTTCCCCAGAGCAATTCTCCTAGGACTTAGAGGACGTCTTCAGAAACCACAGGCTGGGGGTGCTTGGTGAAGAAGGTTAAAGGAGGGAAAAGAAAAATCAGAGACTCAGAGCACACCAGCCCCCAAGGCAAAAAACAGCTTTCCCGTGAATGTGTACTGCATACCAGACCCAGACTCAGCCCTCCAGGCGATGACAATCAGGTGAGGAGCTGAAGCAAGCATGGAGTAGACACTCAGAAGTCCATAATACAACACTGTATATGAGCGTGCCACAGCAGGGAGGGAAGTGTAGTAAGGGAATGTGAAGGAGAAGTTACTCCAGTACAGAGAAGCGAGGAAGGCCTCTTAAAGGAGGATGATCCTGAACTGAGGACTGAAGGACACAGATGATTTGAAAATGGGCTGATGGGGAGGTGGGGGGCAGAAGGAAGGATTTGAGACTCTAAAGACACACTACAAAACAGAGTGCCTATAGGAGATTTGATGATACCGGAGATCAAATTTTTAAGAAGGACTCGAGTGAAGACCTTGAATGAATGCCAGGCTAAACCTTCAACCAAAGTGGCCCAGGGACCTGTCCCTGCTGTGGACTCACTATGTGGCCAGTGGTCCACTTCCACTCAGGTGTGCCTCAGCTACACAATGAGAACAAGGATGCCCACCCTCCCTAGAGCTGACCAACTCACCCCCAACCCCTGCCCCACCTCGTGCCTCCACGCCCATTTCTTTCATGTGAGGTCAGCCCTCCAGGGCCTCTCTCCACTGGCCAAGCTGCAGGGAAAGAGAGGCAGTGGAGGGAACTGATTATCTTAAAAGCCACCTCAGACCCCACCCGCTTCACACCAACTCCAGGAGACGTACTGAATCCCACAGGATCCTAAAATGGGATTTGTATTTGCTTTTTCAGGAACTTTTTAGTATTTCAATTCAGCAATATTTAAGGGTAAACTCTTCTCCCAGTTCTCTCTGCTTCGATTATGAACTTCCCACTTCTTTAATCAAAAAAAGAGGCTCCCATGAGGACCTTCTGAAAGGTGAATGCTGTAGCAGGGACCCAGCACCTCTTCACACCCACTGCTATCCATCTGATGAGTTCCAAATAAGAAAACTAGATCTCTACAAAGGAAAAGAGGAAGCCCACTTGAAGCCGCCTTTGAGAAGAACACGCGCTGTCAAATTCCGGACAAGAGTCTGAAGTTTCTGCAAGATTCCTTCTCCTGTATGGTGACATCAGATACATGTTTGCCTGGACTTATCACAGGTGCAACTAATGTGAGGCCTCATTCCACATTTAACCCACAGAAACCAGATGGCATCTCTCCATAACTCATCCACTTATCGGTTAATTCACTCAAGTAAGCCCTGGGCACGTGGCATGCCCCCACTGCTGTCTATTCTCTCCATTCGTTGTGGTTTCAAGGCGAAGCAATGTATCAGCTAAAGACCCCCACTTCCCAGCCCTCACTACAACTAGTCCCCCTGGTAAGTGACAGCTAATGAGAGGTCAGTGAACACTGAGTGAGACTTCCAGGAAGGCTCCTGTTATGGACTGAAGGTTCCTGTCCACCCAAATTTACATATTGAAGCCCTAACCCCTAATGTGATGTTATTAGGAGGTGGGGCCTTTGGGAGGTGTATTAGCCCATTCTTGTTCTCCTATAAACAAATACCTGTGGGCCACGCATGGTGGTTCACGCCTGTAATCCCAGCACTTTGGGAGGCTGAGGTGGGCAGATCACTTGAGGCCAGGAGTTCATACCAGCCTGGCCAACATGGCAAAACCCCATCTCTCCTTTTTTTTTTTTTTTGAGTCCCCCTCCTCCCATGTCCCCTCCCAGCAAAACCCCATCTCTACTAAAAATACGAAAAAAAAAAAATAGCCAGGTGTGGTGGCGGGCACCTATAGTCCCAGCTACTCAGGAGGCTGAGGGAGGTGAATCACTGGAACCCAGGAGGCGGAGGTTGCAGTGAGCTGAGATCACACCACTGCACTCCAGCCTGGGCGACAGAGCAAGACTCTGTCTCAAAAAAAAAAAAAAGGGAAAAAGAAATACCTGACACTGGGTAATTTATAAAGAAAAGTGGTTTAATTGGCTCACAGTTCCGCAGGCTGTACAGGAAGCATGATTCTGGCATCTGCTCAGCTTCTGGGAAGGCCTCAGGACACTTACAATCCTGGCAGAAGGCAAAGCAGAAGCAAGGCATCTCACACAGCGCCTGGACTTGGGTCCAGGGCTGGGGAAAAGAGCTACACACTTTTTTTTTTCTTTTTGGAGACTGAGTTCGCTGTATTGCCCAGGCTGGAATGTAGTGGTGTGATCTCAGCTCTATACAACCTCTGCCTCCCAGGTGCAAGTCATTCTCCTGCCTCGGCCTCCTGAGTAGCTGGGACTACAGGTACACACCACCAGGCCCGGCTAATTTTTGAACTTTCAGTAGAGACGGGTTTCCACCATGTTGGCCAAGCTGGTCTCAAACTCCTGACCTCAGATAATCCACCTACCTCAGCCTCCAAAAGTGCTGGGATTACAAGATTACAGGTGTGAGCCACTGTGCCCAGTTGCTACACACTTTTAAACCAGATCTCATGAAAACTCACTATAACAAGGATAGAACCAAGGGAATAGTGCTAAACCATTCATGAGAAACAGCCTCCATGATCAAATCACCTCCCACCAAGCCCCACCTCCAACATTGGGGATTATAACTGGACATGAAATTTGGGAGGGGCACAGACCCAAACCGTATCAGGAGGTAATTAGGGTTAGATGAGGTCCTGAGGGTGGGGCCCTCATGAGGGGATTAGTGCCCTTGTAAGAAGGGGAAGAGAGAGCATCTCTCCCTCTGGTGCACTGAGGAAATACCATTCTGTCAAAGGTCTCTTAGGAAAGATTCTGCAGAGGAGGACGGTATCAGGCAGCAGGCCAGGCCAGGAGGCACCAAAGAGTTTACACACACATTTAACTGAGGAAAGTTTAACTGCGACATTGCTTCTCAGGGTCATCACAAGACACAGGGCTTCCAAAGTCAGAAACCAATTTAGCAATCCCAGCGAGAGCTAGCTATCTGGGTCTCATCATCATATGAAAGATGACACCTAACAATCATTGGTACAACCAATAACGTTTTACCTTCAAATGGTAACAAAGGCCCCAGGCCCTGGTATTTAATATATTATTTGAATAGGGCTGTATGCTCACAGGTCCTGGGGTATGCTCAAGTCACGCAGTGATTCACTCACAGCAGAGAAATCCAATGAGCCATCAGAAGAAGTGAGGCTCTGCTTAAAATAGTACTAGAGAGGAAAATGTTAGCCAAGCTTGGTTTGAGGTCTAAGATGCAACACAGAAAAAATTTTAAATACCTTCATGACTTATAGACACTAGCAGCTTTCATGGGAACAGATCCATGGAGAGAATTTTAAAAGGCAGCTCTTGGGCCGGGCAAGGTGACTCACACCTGTAATTCCAGCACTTTGGAAGGCCAAGGCAGGTGGATCACTTGAGGCCAGGAGTTCAAAACCAGCCCGGCCAACATGGTGAAACCCCATCTCTACCTAAATACTAAAATTAGCTGGGTGTGGTGGTGGGTACCTGTACTCCCAGCTACTTGGGAGGCTGAGGCAGGAGAATCACTTGAACCCTGGAGGTGGAGGCTGCAGTGAGCCAAGACTGCACCACTGCACTCCAGCCTGGGTGACAGTGACTCTGTTTAAAAAAAAAAAAAAAAAGGCTGCTCATTAATGAATATGGTTAAGTGAACTTCATCAGACACTGGCCCAGGCCAGCTGTGACTGTAAAGCACTTGGAAATGTGGAAATGTATGGGCATTCCACAAAGGGTCATCAGCAAAAGAAGTGGTGGGTAGAGAAGTCTGGCATGGTTGAGGCGGCCACAAGGGGAGAGTGGCTGCAGTCATGCCCCTCTGACTCAACTGTTGCCCACAATGGCTCTCAGGAAGGAACAAGAGCATTTGCACATTTGCGCTGGCTACAACAAAGGTCCAAGACAGAAGGAAGTTTACAGACCTCCCAGTTCAAGCCCCTCATTTTTCAGAGAAGAGCCCAGAATAGGTGATGTTACACAGCTATTTAGTGGCCTCCCAGAGCCAGGAAGCCAGAGCCCTGGCCCTTAGTCTGGAGCTATGTCTGCTCAACCATGCAGTGTCTACCCCCAGGAGTAACTCATTAACATAGTCACTGGACAACTGGACAGTCTCCCTGCCAGCAATACATGGCAAGAGCAGCTGCTAGGGCACCAAAGACAAGATGGAGACGCCACTGTGCACAGGATTGCTACCTCCTGCCTGCAGCTCCCGTCCCGAAGCCTCACGCAGGTCTGGCCGACAGGCTCGTGGTTAGCTGGCTGTCCAAAGCATTCTCTAGCAGGTGGTAGCTCCAAGTCAGGGAGAAAGCCGTCAAGACCAGACCAATCTAGTACCTGACCACTCACAAATCTGTAAGTCTGGATACAGATGATTACAAAGGAGAAAATAATCACAGCAGTTACTACTTTTGCATTTATTCTGTATGAGACAATCTATATAAGGTGTTCTGAATACAGTACCTCATTTAAGTCTCAAAATAACCCTACGAGGTCAGTCCAATTATCCCTACTTTATAAAGACGACCAAGGCTCAGAAAGGTTAAATAACTTGCCCAAGATCACACAGCTACCAAGGACAAAGTCTAGGTTCAAAGCCTAACCTAGAGCTTTCATTCTAACTTTTTTTTTTTTGAGTTGGAATTTTGCTATTGCCACCTAGGCTAGAGTGCAATGGCACGATCTCAGCTCACTGCAATCTCCGCCTCCCGGGTTCAAGTGATTCTGCCTCAGCCTCCAGAGTAACTGGGATTATAGGCACCCGCCACCACACCCAGTGAATTTTTGTACTTTTAGTAGAGACGGGGTTTCACTGTGTTGGCCAGGCTAGTCTCGAACTCTTGACCTTAGGTGATCTGCCTGCCTCAGCCTCCCAAAGTGCTGGGATTGCAGGCATGAGCCACCGCACCCAGCCTCATTCTAAATTTCTATTAAACAGCACTTGCTGGTGCTGCAAACTCCTGACAGAGAAGTACTGGTCAAGGAAGTGCAGCCTTAGCTCCCCACATGAATCAAGGACATGCTGGCCCCTGCCACACAGGTCAGAATGGGCAGGGAAGTTTGCAGGGTTTAAGATTTGCAGAGAGAGCACCAAGGAGGCGCAGAGGAGACATGGGGAGGAGAAGGCCCACTGCTGTAGGCGCTGAACTCATCCACAAGAGGCCAGAAAATGGGGTGTAGACAGGCTGATCCTAAAAGCACTCATGGCTCCCTGAGCTTAGCCTCCTACCCCCTACCACGCATTCTCACCTGCTCTGAGGAGCAGCTTGGACCCCATCCACAGGGGAGCCAGGAGGATAAATGAGATGCAGAGAGGCACGGGGCAGGCACAATTCTCCCACCTGGAGTCACAGGCCTCCAACTGCCTTCTGCACGCCCTTTCTAAATGCCTTTAGTACTTAAAACCCAAAAGCACTCTGGTTTACTTGGGAATGGGTGGGCTTAGTATGCATGCACCCCCCCGCCAGCACTTGCCAAAGCAATGATGGAGCCAGAAGAGGCTTCCGGACCCCCCTGGACACCAGGACATGGATTTGGAGGAAGGAGTGCCCCACTTTCTTCTAGAGAAAGTTGGAAAGATACCAGCCCGGGGCGAAGCAGAGGCTGCTTGGTGTGAGGTGAGCAGTGACCCTGCAGGCGCAGGGCGGCAGAACCCGGAGAAGACCGGAGCCCCAGCCAAACAACAGGTGAGCCAACTTCTACCACTTGTGGTTTGCTGGAGGAATCTCACCCCCACAGCGGCCGGGACAAGGCCCCTGCTGGATGGGGACAACCACTAGGCAGGAAGCCTCTGTCCTTTCTAACCTGATACTGTTTGGTCCTTGCCTCTTTACAGTGAATGTCACAGGCACTGCTGGGGAGAACCCCTCCCCCGGCTAGAAGCTCAGGAAGAAAAGCATCAGAGACCTTTCCAACCCAACTGAGGAAGATCAAAACCCTTTGAAAACATGGTCAGTAACCCCTGGAGGGTCTCAGTGAGGGAGGGATGGGCAGGACAGACATCAAAGTGGACAAGAGACAAGGGTGTCTGTTCTCAGCTTTATTAAAGCCGTGGTTTTCTTCCTATCTTCTGAGGAATCTCGGGGACCAGCAGTCCATGGACTGCCTGAGCCCTTCCAGCCGGCAAGCCGCCCAGCCTGCACTCCCCCTTCAACTCCTGAATGATGCTTCAGAATGATGCTTCATTGAAGAGGACCATAGATAGAAACTGGCCATCCGCATAGCACCATTTTACCCCTGGGGGTATCTGGCATGTATTTTAATCCAAATTATCCCAGAACAAAGTTTCATTTGAAATCATTTTCTGGAGAGAATTCCATTAAGCCCATTTAATGCCTTGATTATTTTTCACACCCAGGTGCTTCTAATTTTTCATCTTTATGTAGTCAAAATTATTCTCCTGAGGATCAGTTCCTTTCTATTTCAAATAAACAGATTTGATTGAATGAACAGTTTCATCCATATCAAATTTTATTAAATGTAGCTTGTGACATGGAGTTTCATTATTTCTATAAAAATTTTCCTGAATCAGATTCTTAAAGATCTAAAAATTTGGGCAGGCACAGTGGCTCACACCTGTAATCCCAACACTTTGGGAGGCCGAGGCAAGCAAATCACCTGAGGTCAGGAGTTCAAGACCATCTTGGCCAATGTGGCAAAACCCTCTAAAAATACAAAAATTAGCTCGACGTGGTGGCAGGCACCTGTAATCCCAGCTATTCAGGAGTCTGAGGCAAGAGAATCGCTTGAACCTGGGAAGTGGAGATTGAAGTGAGCTGAGATCGCACCACTGCTCTCCAACCTAGGTGACAAGAGCGAAACTCCATCTCAAAAAAAAAAAAAAAAATCTAAAAATGTGTCAAACATATGGGACATCATTTTTTCTTACTCCCAAAGGTTACCATGTCCAGTGTGAGCCATTATCAGTTTAATAGTGTTATTTCTCCCAACAATGCATGTTATAAAGTAAACAAGAGATCCATGGTATGTATCTATTCTTGGACAGATGAGAAAACCACGGGCAGTCTTAAGAGAGACGGTGCCTGCAGTTGTACTGTGGATGGACTGCACAGCCCTTTCATATGTCGGAGCAGCGAGAGAGCTTTGCAGGGTTACAAACATCAAGTCAAACAGTTTTATTCCAGCTTGAGCTTAAAGGTGAACTATTTAAAAATAAAAATGTAAAAGCTACTACTTGCTTCAAAATACAGCGAGGAGTAAGAAGGGAGAAGTAGGGGTGGAGGCAAAGATGAAATAGGATTGCCCCCAGGTTGGTGACTATAGAAGCTGGATGACGAACTTCTGAGGTTCCATTACACTATTCTCTATTTTGCATATATTTGAAATTTTTGACCCAGTTTCTGGCAAGACAATCCCTACTGCCAACAGTCATCCAGACTAACTGGGTGAGTCTGATGCAAGGATTTTGGTTGGGGACATCAGGGAAGGTTCGTGAAGCACTGAGCCCACCTCTGCTGCTCTTCAGTGCCAGACACCAGCCTGCAGTTCACCTCCGGGCACAGCATTGTTCACAGAAACCATCCAAAGGGCTTCCCCTTGCACTCAGGCAGCACTGGTTCCTCTGCCTCAAGCTGGCACCATTTGTCACCCTATGGAATCTCCCTAATTCATGTAAAAGCTGGCAGGAGGCTGGGCACAGTGGTTCACACCTGTAATCCTAGCACTTTGGGAGGCTGAGGTGGGTAGATCACAGGGTCAGGAGTTCAAGATCAGCCTGGCCAGCATGGTGAAACCCCATCTCTATTAAAAATGCAAACATCAGCCAGGCATGGTGGCATTAGCCTATAATCCCAGCTACTCGGGAGGCTGAGGCATAAGAATCACTTGAACCCAGGAGGCAGAGGTTGCAGTGAGCCGAGATCACACCACTGCACTCCAGTCTGGGTGACGAGTGAAACTCGTCTCAAAAAAAAAAAAAAAAAAAAAACACTGGCAGGAGGAAGGTCTCAGGTCTTAGGTTTTCACAGGGTCTTAGCCTGAGTCAGCATGCCTAGGCTAGTCAGCCGGCTGATGTCTGTGACCCCTCTCACACTTCCATCCTTTCACAATTATAAGCAGCTTACAGGGCCTGCCAGTCACACATAGCAGGCCTCCGGGAACTAAGCATCCTAAATCAAATCCTTCCTGTTGCTGCAGCAACACCACAGAAGCCAGGCTCCTCCTGCCCCCCTTAGCCAGAAGGGTGCGCCCACATTCCTCCTTGTCCTCCTCCACTCTCACCTTCATGCTCTAGCAGTGTGCCACCGGCTAGAGGACCACGGGCCAGGCATGAGGCAGGGGCCCGAGCCGGGGACAGAGAGCAGTGCCCAAAGGTCGCAAGCCCCCAACAGCACCCCAGGGTATCACCACCCAACCCAGACTCCTAACCCACAGAACCAAATAACAGGGTCTTTGTACTCAGGGACATGGAGACAATGTTGACCAATTGTTTTATTTTCTAGGAGAAAATGTAAGAGCCTAACAAGTCGATTGGCCTGCTCAAAGCATCGCGCTTAGGTATTCTATCAACCCCAATCCAAGCTGCCTTCCCTGCCAGCCAGACACACACCCATCCCCAACATCACACTCTTGCACTTTCTCTGTCCCCAAAACACACACACAACACTCACACCTGTAATCCCAACACTGTGGGAGGCCAAGGTGGGCAGATCACCTGAGGTCAAGAGTTCAAGACCAGCTTGGCCAACGTGGCAAAATCCCGTCTCTACTAAAAACACAAAACTTAGCTGGGCATGGTGGCTAGCACCTGTAATCCCAGCTACTCAGGAGGCTGAGGCAAGAGAGTCACTTGAACCTGGGAGGCGGAAGTTGCAGCGAGCCATGATCGCGCCACGACACTCCAGCCTAGGTGACAAGAATGAAACTCCATCTCAAAAACAAAACAAAAATCTAAAACTTTGTCAAACATACGGCACATCATTTTTTTCAGTTCCAAAAGTTACCATGTACAATCTGAGCCATCTCTTAATTCTTCAAATGTGTGCTAATGCAGAACGCTCCTCCGCTGCCATGGGTTTCCCTGAGCTCAGCAGGGCTATGCCTGCCTCCCTGCCCGTCCACTCACATTTATCTTCCATCTCTGCCTTTGTCCCCCACCTACTCTATCATTCCCAGAACCCACGAAACACCAGCGTCTCCTAGACACACACACACACACACAATCAGGGAAGCCATTTCATCTTCCACTGGGATGCACGATACAGACCCAGGCTACAAACCTGGTCATTGCCTGACACTGTGAGGAGGTGAAGAGCAATGCTTTATGCCACAGGGCAGTGGAGAACTGGAATACTGCATGCTCCGAGAGTCCATGTGCTCTGCAATTATGCCTCATGACAATCCTTTGCAGTTAACGAGTAGCTCTGGTTTCCAATCAGAAGGGTGGAGCATAGGAGAGGAGAGGTGGGTGTATACAATTGGGATGCCAGAAGAGAAAAGAGCATGTCCCTCCTATAAGCTATAGCTGGGCTGTCAGAGCCCTTGGCAGAGCTCTGATCCCGACTCCTACCTCTCGTCTTCCTCTCCAGTGGAAGAACCAGGTGGCCAGTTGCTCCCTCCCCAAGCCCACCCTTCTCTGCCTGGGGCTTGTGAGCAGAACACAAACTCTTCCAGTGACTGCTCCCCAGAGATGGTTCCACCCGCACCATGTGGAAAAACAAGCCCCCTGTTTCTCTCCAATCTTAACACCCCATAATGCCAACAAAAGAAACATTTTAGGCCTCGCATGGTGGCTCACACCTGTAATCCCAGCACCTTGGGAGGCTGAGGAGGGTAGATCACCTGAGGTCAAGAGGTTAAGACCAGCCTGGTCAACATGGTGAAATCCGTTTCTACTAAAAATACAAAAATTAGCCAGGTGTGGTGGCACACGCCTATAATCCCAGCTACTCAGGAGGCTGAGGCAGAAGAATTGCTTGAACCCAGGAGGCAGAGGTTGCAGTGAGCCAAGATCACACCACTGCATTCCAGCCTGGGCGACAAGATGAAACACGGTCCCCACCGCCCCCACGCCAAAAAAAAAAAAACACATTTTGATGGCTTGCACAAAACTGGCATTGATTTGACCAGGACAATTGGGCCACTCTGAGGCCGTGTCTGTGTCATGAGAACCAGGAAGAACAGAGTAAATCCCCCGGCACTAACAATGACCATTGTCTTGGGTCAGCAACCTTGAACCAGTCACTAACTTTTCAGATTGGAATGCCAAGGCCTCTGCGAACTCCAAGGAAGCCTCAGTTTCGGTACTGAAACTACATAATTACAGCAGAGACCTGTAAGGAGAGTTCTGTAATGCAGTATCTGGCTTTAACAACATATGCAAATTGGGAGCCAGCAGGCTAGTTAACCACAAGCTGTTTAGCTTTTGCTATCTTCTTTACTGCTGTGCAAGTTTGCAAATTTTCCATGATAAAAAAGTTTACAAAATTGTTTCTCAGTATGTTTCTTAATCAGCGGTTGCTTTGCTATTTATCTACCACACAGTTCTTTCTTTAAACTGGAAATCATGTCACTGGGTGGAGCAATAGCACAATCTGAGGGAAAAGGGGAGGTCCATACTATCAAGTCAAAAAATAACCACTATCTCCAGTCAAATGTTTTCACTAGAACACCCTTTTTAAACAGCTGGGGAAGTCTGAAGAAGGACTGGATACTAGATTATATTTAAAAACTAATTTTGTTAGATGAAAAAATGTGACCTTTTAAAGGTTCTTATCTGTTAGAGATAAATATCAAAATATTCAGGTGTGCAGTGATACATCTCTGAACAGCCTTAAAATAATCAAGGAAAAAACTAGAGGCGGAGGGTGGATGAAACCTGATTGGCAGGAGGTTCACAATTGCTGACACTGGTGATGGGCATGTGTGGTCCACTGATGATTCTACTTTTGTAGAAATTCCGTAATAAAAAGTTGTAAAGAAATACTTTTTGAAGGTGTTGGTTCATCAGTTATCACTTTTGCTCTTTACCTTCCACATAATCACAAAACTCAAGAAAATGCTTACTAAAAAAGATAGGGAAAACCAAAAATATTTGTCAGTGGTTGTCCTCATTAAAGGCAACATTTCAAATAAATAAGCAAACAAATAAAACTAAAACAAGGCTGGGTATGGTGACTCACCCCTGTAATCTCAGCACTTTGGGAGGCTGAGGTGGGTGGATCACATGAGACCAGAAGTTTGACACCAGCCTGGCCAATATGGCGAAACCCCATCTCTACTAAAAGTACAAAAATTAGCTGAGTGTGGTGGCAGGTGCCTGTAGTCCCAGCTACTCAGGTGACTGAGACATCACAATGCCTTGAACCCAGGAGAGGGAGGCTGCAGTGAGCCAAGGGCAACAAGAGTGAAACTCCATCAGATAAATAATAAATGAAATGCTACCTGTAATAATAAACAAAATGTCACCATAATAATAAATAAAATGTTACCTATAACAATAAATAAAATGTTACCCATAACAATAAATAAAATGTTACCCATAACAATAAATAAATGTTACCCATAACAATAAATAAATGTTACCCATAACAATAAATAAATAATGTTACCCATAACAATAAATAAATGTTACCCATAACAATAAATAGTTACCCATAACAATAAATAAATAAAATGTTACCCATAACAATAAATAAATAAAATGTTACCCATAACAATAAATAAATAAATAAAATATTACCCATAACAATAAATAAATAAATAAAATGTTATCCAAACAAGAGACAGGTTTATAAGACTGAGCTGCTCGTGGTCCCTCCAAGCCCACCCTACCCACACACAGTGTTTTAAGATGTATAGGAAATGAAGGCGCCCAGCAATGCCCCAATAGCCTGTTAGTGGCCAAACCACTCCAGTTGTCCAAAAGTTCTCAACTCTAATCTCAGTCTCTTCTGCGATGACTTAAAGCTTTCAGCTCTTTCTCTGTCCCTGGCAGAGACAGAAAAACAACAAAACACACCCGCTTAAAATTACGAAGCACCACATCAGGACAGATCCACTTTCAAGGAGAGCCGAAACCAAACTGCAGGCACCTGGATAAGACCATCCCTCTCCGCACTCTACGTCTACTGCCCTGATGGAGGGAGGATAGAAGCAGCCAGGACAAGGGTGTTTATGAAATCCCTACTGTGTACCAGATGTGAACCCATGGAGTCTAGCCCACAGCCCTGCTAGAGGTATTGTCAGACCCATTTTACACCCAAAGAAACTGGTTAAGGCACTGGTCCAAGGTCAGGGAGCTAGAAAGGAATGAGATAGGACCCATACCCAGGCCTTCAACTCTGATCACCTGGAGAGAAAAAGCACGAAAACGGGGCCCTATATTATCATCCTGCCCCCGCCCCCGCCCCCGCCCAGCCCCACTCCAGTGGTCTATTATCTTATAAGCTTAACGTTTCAGTGAACCAGCTGCTCCTCTGGCCGTGCTTAAGCAAGCTTCACTGAAGCTTACAAGACTGACTCTCTAGACTGTAGATCCTGATGAGAACCCATCATTCATACTCTCTCCATGTCGCCATCTGCACACCCACTTTGCCAAGCCGTCTCTCTATAGGGCATCCAAAGGCCTGGCAATCCCTGTTCAACCCCTCCTTACCCCCTAGTTCTGTACCAGGGAACAAATGGGCTCTACAGAAACCTCTGCAGATGTATCCAGCATGGGTTCTTACCTGGATTATTTTTAAAGTTTTCTCACTGCCTGCCCACTTGGTTGGAGGCGCCACATGCCAAACTTTCATAAGCTAATCTTGGGCTCTGCTCATCTCTATTTGGAAACTGCTTTCCAACACACTTGAAATAAACGGGTTCAAAGTTATTAACATTCCTCGTGCCTCAGACAAAAATACGCAAAATAAATGATGAAGGGGAGTTATCTGTCAATGGCCCCTTCCCTGCCAGCTGGGATCTACAAAAGGAACCTCTTAATTGGAGAGCTTCTCCATAATGGCCACGACTGGTCTTTTGCCAGCCAGTACCTCACACAACCGCTTGGCTTCAGTCCCAAGGGATGCCATTTAACAGAGGCAGAGGACACACCCACTCTAGACAAAGTGACTTCAGTTAACACCAACTCACTCTGCAATCTGGAAGCCCAGAGCTTTCTACTCTTGGCCTATAAGCCTGGGAGACACCCATGAAAGGTATGTGAAGGGAGAGGAGAGAAGGCCAACTCAAACCCAGGACACCAGCACACACTGGATGACTGAATGCCTGGTCAGTCCCCTAGACCCAGGACCCTTGGAATTAAGATGCTACAGCAAGAAAGTCTGGTAACCCACAGCCCTCTCCTCTATGCATAGTGCATAGAATTTCTATGATCTCATCACAGCAGCATTGCCCCTTGTGTCCTGGAAAGTCTTAGGAGAGCCAAAACTGTGTTACTGATTTTTTTAATTCCCAAAATCTAGCATAGTGGCTGGTACACTGCAACTGTTTAATAAATATTTGTATAATTAAGGTACCTAGCTATGGTAGAAATGATCAACCACAAACAACTCCCTTATGATCAATCATTATGAATGCATTTCTGATTTATTTTTTCCTGTGACTCCCGCAATTAGATACATGTCTCTCTGAACATGTTTATCCTTGAAAATGGCCATTTAGGGTGATGTAAAAACTCACCTGAATAATCAAACTATATACCCTAAGTCATGTCATGTGAATGCCATTCTCTCAAGGTCTAACTCATTCCCCACTCCACTCGAACTCACCTCTTCCAAGCTGGGCGATATAGAACCCAGATCCCAATGGGGCTTCAGGAAACTCAAGCCTGGGAAAAAATTTACCCTCTCTGATTTCACAGGACCAAGTTTCTGTACTTCTTTCCTCAGTTTGCCATGTTATAAGATAGTGTATGTGAAAAAATACTTTGAAAACTGCCCAACACTATGAATGTATCAGGAACACATCTCATGAATTATTTTACTATTCACTTGGTCTTCTCAACGAGACTGTGGACTCTCAGAAGGCACCGTGAGTCCCCACTCTAGTATGGTGGAGAAGCTGCACTTAGAAACAGGTGCTACACCAAGCCCTCCAGTAGCCGGGAACACTGGCTCCCCTATTCCCACCTCCCCCCAGGTTTCTGCCTTCCCTGGGTCATTCAGCGCCGTTTGCTGCCCGGTACACTTAGCACAGCCAAAGGAGCAGCTGGTTCACTGAAACGTCAAACCCCCACCTCCAACCTAACCTTGCCCCTGGATCAACATAACTTGGCTTAATTTTAACTACCACCTTCAAGAAGATCTGCAAAGGAATTCAAGGTCAGAGAAACATAGATGAGAATGAGGGCTTAATATAAACAGGAGTTAACACAACATACCTTTCTGGTGAGCACAGCATATAAAAAATCTGAGGGATCTGTTATCACGCAAGTGCAAAGATGCTCAGCATGGCTGCAGCCAGGGGGCCCCAGACAGAGCAGGCAGTCAGAAACAGCATCGGGCACAAGGGCACACACAGCCAGGGGTCCCTCTGGCTGCCGGAGGCCACACCATTTCAGGCCACCCAAGGATCTGTGGAAAGGATGGTAATGGCCTTGTGACGGGGCCAGGGCAGCAGCTTCGCTCCCACCTGGGGAGCCGGGATTGGCTCAAGCTGGTGTGGCAAGGGCTCTCCAAGTGAGCCCAGGATCCTGGCAAATCTCCTTTCCACCTGGTATTGCCAAGCAAAGCAGGTCTGAGGAACTCAGGAGCCTTCTCCCAGCTCTAAATGGCTGGGAATAAACTGCAGCCAATGGAACTAAGAATGAAAAAGGATAATATATCCACACAGAGGAATCCAAATGTCTCAGGGCTGAGATGACTACACCTTAAGCCTTTGTAATTCTATCAATTCCAAGCATTCCTTTATTTTTGTTTCATTTTTGAGACAGGGTCTCACTCTGTCGCCCAGGCTGGAGTGCAGTGGCACAATCATGTCTCAGGCAGCTTCAACCTCCCGGGCTCCAGAGCCTCCCACCTTAGCCTCCCTGGCAGCTGGGACTACAGGAGCACACCACCATGCCCAGTTAATTTTTTATATAGATGGGGTTTTGCCATGTTGTCCAGGCTGGTCTTGAAAACTCCTAGGCTCAAGTGATCTACCTGCCTCCGCTTCCCAAAGTGCTGAGATTACAAACATGAGCCACTGTGCCAGGCCACAAACATTCCTCTTTATAGCAAGTACTCATTTTCCACCTCTACTTTGCACCACACTACATGAAGATGCAGATACATGAAAGGCTAAGACGCAATTTCTGCTCTCAAGCTCACAATTCCAGGGCAGGCATCTTAACCTATGGTTTACAGGCTAGGAGCACGGATCAAGATTCAGGCTTCTAGACTCATTAGCTGTGTGACCCTGAGCACTTTCTTACTTCTCTGTGCCTCAGTTTCCTCACCTGCAAAACACAGATAGTTACAGAACCTAGCCCATGGGGTTGCTGCGAGGAATAAGTGAGTTAATACATATTAACTGGTGAGAACAAGCACACAGTAAGCAGTGCAGAGTGTCATATAAGCAAGCACTATGTAGCATCAGCTTGCGGGTATTAACCCACATGACATGAATATTTAAATGGATGCAATATATACCTTGAAGTTATAATTTATGCACCCATGCATATGTCTGTTTTCAGAGGATGACATCCACAATGTTTGAATTCTCAAAGAAGCAGAGCTGAGAGAAAGCTGAGGGAGCTGGGCTACAGGAAGGGTTTACAGAAGCTACACTGACTTGTGCCTTCATTTTAATCCAGCAAAGGGTAAAAGCTAAGCAGCGCTGTCCAACAGAACTTTCTGCAGTAATGGAAATGTACTTTATCTACTATCCCCAAATAGTAGCCAGCCTCCACGTGTGGCTATTGAGCACTTGAAATGTGGCCAGCCAGAGTGAATAAATGAATTTTTGGTTTAATGTTAGTTCATTTACATTTAAGCAGCTATGTGTGGCTAATGGCTGCTATTTTGAACATCACAGATCTAGTCAGTCTGGGAAGAATAAAGTCACAGTCAAAGAACAGATTACGCAATGATGCAAAACATTCCCTGATGTCCTCAGAAATCACAACTAGAACACCACGACATACCCTGCAGTTGTGAGTAGTGACATGCACATACACTGAACCTCAGCACAGAGAAGTGCAGATGCCGAAAGACAAGAGGGGCCAGGCGGGAAAAACCTCGTGCACTGTGGTCAGATTTGGGCTTGACACTGGAGGCAAAAGAAACGTTCTATATTAGCCAGGGTTCTCCCAAGAAGCAGAACTAATAGGATGTTTAAACAGAGAAACATTTACTATAAGGAATTGGCTCATGAAATTATGGAGGCTAGCCAGTTCAAAATCTGCAGAGTTCAAAGTCTCCAAGTAGGCTGAAGACCCAGCAAAGAACTTATGTTTCAGTTCAAGACCAAAGGCTGTCTGCTGCAGAACTCCCTCTTGCTTGTGGGATGTCCCTCTTTTGCTCTATTCAGAACTTTAACTGATTGGATGAGGACCACCCACACTGGGGAGGGCAATCGGCTTTACTCAAAGTCCACTGATTTAAATGTTAACATCATCCAAAAACACTCTCACAGAAACACCCAGAATTATATTTGACCACATATCTAGACACTGTGGCCCCATCAAGTTGACACATAAAATTAATCATTATATGTACTAAAGTTTTTAGCAGGACTAACAGCAGAACTGACTCTGGCAAGATAATTCAGCTGGGAAGTAGTAGGGAGAGACAGAGGTTCCAGGAGGCAGGAAGACCAGTTGAAAGGCTGTTTCAGGCCGAGGGCAGAGGCTCACACCTGCAATCGCAGCACTTTGGGAGGCTGAGGCCAAGTGCACCACTTCAGAGATAAGCCTGCGCAACATGGTGAAACCCCATCTCTACTAAAAATACAAAAATTGGCCAGGCATGGTGGTGTGCACCTGTAAGGTGAGGTGGGAGGATTGCTGGAGTCTGGAAGGCAGAGGGTGCAGTGAGCCAAGATCATAGCCCTCTGCACTCCAGAGACCCTGTCTCAAAAAAAAATTAAAAATTAAAAAATGCTATTTCAGTGCTCTGGGTAAGACATGAGGAATTGCACCAAAAAAGTGACAATGAAAAATGAGTCATTTAGTATTTGTTGAAGTATGAATGAATGGATTGTGTGACTTTACAAAACACACACTTTATTAGAAGCTAGCATTTCCTTGTAAATCTCCAACACAATGTAGAATGGGAAGGGAGTTTTTCCATACAACATAAAGGGAGGGAAGCGATGTAGCAGAAAGATACACAGGTAGTTACTGTATTTACCTGCTCAAAGAGTCTTATGCCTGCTCTCTGGGTAACACATGCCCACCTTTAACTCCTTCTAATTCACAACCTTTTTAGAAGTTAAACTACAGTACCAACATGGCAGTCTGTTAGCTGCCTCCCAATATCCATTCCCCCCTTCATCCTTAAAACTACCTTGCCTGGCTAGCTGACTCCAAGCCAAGCCTCCCTTGCAGCTACCCGTGACTATCTGACCAAGTTCTAGCAATGAATGGAAACTGTGTTGTCTGGGACTCCCAAGTAGACTCTTTAAAATTCAAGGGACATATATCTCTTCCTCTTTTCCTCCTTCTGTCCTGAAATGCAGACATGATGGCTAGAGTTCCTGGAGCCATCTTCAACCACAATGTGACATGGAAAATTGGACTCAAATACTAGGATGTGAGCAGCAAACAGGACACTAGGTTTCAGATGACCATGAAGTCACAGCACTAATTCTGGACTGCCTGATTTAGGTCTTCTGTTAGTTGAGAGATGGAACCCTTATGTGTTTAGGCCATGTTTTTGAGTTCTGTGGCTTACAATCAAACATAATTCCTAACTGATAGATGATACAGCTATTATTTGTGCACAAGGCAATGTAGATTTCGGAATTTCAGGTCACATACCTGCGTCCATATATTTTCCTGTGGCCTTGGGTATTGATATGGGGCTAGGCAGAAGAGGAGCCTACATAAACTAATACAGCACCTTACACCTCATAATTACCTTCCAACCTTCCAACAGCTGCTCTCAATAAAGGGCCCACTGCAGATAACTTCTACCACCTTGGCTGAGTGCCCAGGTCAGTGTGAAAATAGACACCCGCCTTCTCTACATAAGGAGAACCTTCACTAAGCTGGCCTTACCCTGAGATCAAGAGACTTAAAGAATGAGAAAACCTCAGAAGATTTTGATATGCTACTGATTTTAAAAATAACACCAAGCACTTTCTCTAGAATGTGGTGCTTTGATAAAGGGCTGGGGTATACACTTGGAGCTGACAGTGAATTGGTGAGCACATGGCATCTTTTTCCTGCTTCCATTTAAGCCACTTCCTCAGTCCAGGCACGGTGGCTCATGCCTGTAATCCCAGCACTTTGGGAGAGGCCAAGGCAGGTGGATCCCTTGAGGTCAGGAGTGCAAGAACAGCCTGGCCTACATGGAAATCCCATCTCTACTAACATTACCAAAATAGCTGGGTGTGATGGCACGTGCCTGTAATCCCAGCTACTTGGGAGTCTGAGGCAGGAGAATCGCTTGAACCTGGGAGATGGAGGTTGCAGTGAGCCGCCAAGATGGCACCACTACACTTCAGCCTGGGTGACAGGCTAAAATAAACCACTTCCTCAAAATGAAGCCTACAAAGTGAGGCCTCCTAAATGGAACCCATCATTGCTTTAACTGAAGCAAACACGTGCTCCATCCTCTGCGAGAAGGTAAACTCCCCCATGCCCAGGAAAGTTTTACATGGAAGAAACTAATAAAGGCCATCAAGAATGAAGAAGGAGAGAGAACTGGTGGGAGGCAGAAACAGAAAGTGGCTGGAGAAGACAGGGTAAGACACAACTGAGGAACCCACATTCCAGAAGATTCTTCAGAGGAGGCCCAGTTGATGTGGCCTCCCATGAAGCCCTTCGGAATTCTACCGGGATCTGACCAGCTCTCAAGCAACCAAGCTAGTGAGGGTTGAGAACACAGAAAAAAAATCTTAGACCCAGCCCCTTATCTCAGAAACTCGATTTCTTCCTAGAAACACCAGGCTTGGGAGTAGCTAGAATAGCAGTGTGAGCATTCCAGTGCTTTTTAGTATAACTAAACTCTACTGCCTATGATCACTTGTGCCCACTCAAGGCTACAGGCTAAGGAATGACAAAGTAGGAACCAGGGTCCCGCCACAGCTCCACAAACTGTGAATTCAGGGACCCCAAGACAGGGCAGCTGACCCCAAAACTACTTTCTCCCTCTGGCTGATCAACACTACAAATTCCCTTTTTGTAGTGCTGCCAGATTTAGCAAATAAAAACATAGGCCTTCCAGTTAAATCTGAATTTCAGGTAAACAATTTTTTTTTAGCTTATGTCTCAAATATGGCATGGGACAAATTTATACTAAAAAAAAAAAAAAAAGATCTGAAATTGAATGGATGTTCTGTATTCCTGTATTCTATCTGCCAATCTTACTTTTGGCTCAAACTCCACAAGGACATCCCACAGCGTATAAATGAAAACTCTGCCTACAGCCTGGACTTAAACATTTCCCACTTGGTGGAACGCGTGTAGTTCTGTCTCTCACATGTGGAGAGGTTCCTGCAGCGTGATGAGCCCTGAGATGGGAATATGCAGTCCCCCCAGGTTGGAAGCGGGGCATTCCAAGCTATGGGGATGTTTGTAGGTCAGAACCCTGGAAGGCCCAGAGACCACAAACCTCTAAGTCTTATCAGTCATTTATCTCTCAGCATGAATAATTTCATCAGATTCTTCAGGTAGATTTTCATAGAAGGGAGAGAATATGAAGTCACAACTGCGAGGGTTGAGGAAAAAGTAGAAAAGAAAGGAAGGAAAGCAGGGTCATCCCCCAAGTCAGGAGACGGACAGGACGTGCACCAACACTGCACAGCCATCGGCCGGGACCCACACTCATGGCCAGCCTGTGTTGATGAAACTAAGTAGCAGAAATATGGTCTGATTTCCTTTACCTGAAAACTTAGTCACTCTACCACTCTTCTCAGGGAATGTCTGTGGTTTACAGAGGGGAAGGGGCCATCCGTTGTCAATGCAGTAACTTTACTGAAAACAGGGTGCAGATGAGAAGAAAGAAGGAAACATCTAAAGAGCATCATGGTTTCAGACAGGGAACAAACTCCACACCCTGCTTCCCCTCTAGGCACTATGCTGTGGTGACAAACCACCCCGGTCAGCCTCAGAAAGCACACTGCCTGCCCAGCAGCGCCCACTGGGGCCCAGCCACGCCTCTGTGAATAGCAAAGACGACAAGGCAAAGGGAACTGCCCGGGACAAACCTCCCAGCAGACAGGGTGATAGAGGGTGGCTCCTCCAGCCCAGTGCTTTCTGGCGAAGACCTGCCCGCAACTGGTCCCCCACGTGGGCTTCCTGCCACCTGCCAGACAGAACGGGGTTGAATGCAAGTGGCCCATGGCACCATCAGAAAAGAAAACCCCAAGACCAGCAACACTCTCCCTGCTCCAGCCCCAGCCCCCGACACCGGAGGCAGAGTCAGCCAAGCAGGCGGTGCAGCCCTTCCGGCGGAGCCCCAACACCGACCTCTCCATGTCAGGAGCCTTCCACCTGGGTCAAACGCCGCCACTCATCTCCCTCCTGACCTCATCCTAATTCGAGATTCCAGGCTTCCAAAGTGCAGCTGCTTCTTTCCCAGAATCTTCAGCCAAGACTATAAGGCAGGATGCGGTCTTCCCGGCGAGGGAGAGTTAAGAGCCCATGCTTAGTTCTTGCCATAAATCTTGAGGAACTAGAGATTGAGACAGATGCCCTGTCATTCCACTACGTGCCCTCACTTTGGGCAGCAGGAATGACGCAGTTCCCAGGAACTGGCCTGTGGCCACAGAGGGGGAATGTGACCAGGGCCACAGGGATGAGCGTCACCAAGCCAGACCTCCTCACCCAAAGTCCCGTGGCAAGACCTGCCCCAGGCAGGTAAATGGCTCTGCAGAAATGAAAGTGACTGGGACAAAGGGAGGCATGACAAAGCCACGCTGAAGTCCTAGGAGAGCTGCAACAGGGCCCCATGAGGGGAAAGTTCCCAAGGACTCCAGATAAGAGCCTCTCAGTTACCCCAGCCCAGAAGAGGCAGGGGCATGCAGGGAGATACCTGCACCGATGAGCTCAAAACCTGCCTTTAGTCCTAAAAGTCACTTATCTCTGGCCCATTCTCCTCAGAGGTGCCAGAATGTCTTTCAGGTTTGCAGAGTCATAGATGTCTACTATTTGCCAGGCACCAGGCAGCAGCCAGAACCAGGTAGACCTCGGTTTAAACCTTCACTCCTGTCCTCACAAGATCTGTGATCTTAACATCCCCAAGCCTCAGCGATTACTCCCTCTCAGTATGATGAAATATAACCTTGCAGGCCAGGCACAGTGGCTCACACGTGTAATCCCAGCACTTTGGGAGGCCGAGGCAGGCAGATCTGAGGTCAGGAGTTTGAGACCAGCCTGGCCAATGTAGCAAAACCCCGTCTCTAATAAAAACACAAAAATTAGCCTGGTGTGGTGGCATACACCTTTAGTCCCAGCTACTCAGGAGGCTGAGGCAGAAGAATCGCTTGAACCTGGGAGGTGCAGGTTGCAGTGAACAGACATCACACCACTGCATTCCAGCCTGGGAGACAGAGCAAGTCTCCATCTCAAAAAAAAAAAAAAGAAAAATAGGCTGGGCGTGGTGGTTCACGCCTGTAATTCCAGCACTTTGGGAGGCCGAGGCGGACAGATCATGAGGTCAGGAGATCGAAACCATCCCGGTCAACATGGTGAAATCCATCCCTACTAAAAATACAAAAATTAGCTGGGAGTGGTGGTATGTGCCTGTAGTCCCAGCTACTCAGGAGGCTGAGGCTGGAGAATCGCTTGAACCTGGGAGGTAGAGGTTGTAGTGAACCGAGTTCACGCCACTGCACTCCAGCCTGTTGATAGAGCGAGACTCCATCTCAAAAAAAAAGAAAATAATATCACCTTGCAATCTTGCTCTAAGGATTAAATGAGATAATGTACATAAAAGACCTATGAGCACAGACCCAGGCCCCCAGCAGCGCCTAAATAAATCAGGGCCATGGATAGTCCCTTAAGAGAACACAACCTCTAAGCCCCAGTTTCTTCTGCAAAAGTCCGTGTGTGTGTGTGTGTGTGTGTTTTTTTACATAACTCCCCCTCATGCATGTAAAACACTCAGAGAGTGTTGAAATTACTCTTCTTCCTCCTCCCCTTCCATCTTCCTTCCTTCCTTCCACTCAGTAAACTGTCACCTCCATCCCACTGACTCCCAGCTTCCCTGCATTCTAGCCAATGGCATTTCTCCCCAGGTACCCAATCCCTTCAACTTTAACATTATGAAGCATGAACTCACCCATCTTCTCCCAAAGCCAGATCCCCACTCTCTATCAACTTCCTATTAACTATTCAGATCAAAACCTTGGGGTTCCCTACAAGATAATCTAGATAGAGAATTAACCACCAAGTCTGTTAGTCTGTTACAGTCTCCCTTCACATTCTCTTAGATTAGGCCACAACACCAGAAAGGTTTTTGTAGAGGCCCAGGCAACAGTCTTTGGGCTCCAAGACTAGTTTCCTCATTTGTACCATAAGGTCAAAAGGGAGACAATAATAGCCCTGCACAGAGCAGTGTGTGTGGCACCTAATACATCATTAGAGCTCAAAAAAATGGAGCTGCTATTAATGTAAGGACATCAATTTCTCGAACACAACACAAACCCCCAACTCAAGAGCCCACCATGGCTACTTCACAGCTTCTCAACCAAGTCTGCAGGCCAGGCCGAGGCTTACGGCACTCTTAGCTGCCCACACTGTTCCTTTCCTGCCTGGTCCTTTAGCTCCCCGACGCCTCTCTTTCCAAGGCTCTGGCTTCCTTACCCAAGTTCATATCCGCACTGACCCCACCCCTCAGATCTCTGCTCTTCTGTCCTCACTACCCAGCCTCCCTCCTGTGCTTCAGGAGGGTGCAGAGTGTGTCCTTCCCACCAAGCCTTCTGATGGGCAGCATCCCCTGCCCCCCCCCACCCCCCGCCGCCACACACACAGTGACACACTCTCTGGCTTCTTCCTTTTGCCGTCTACACCAGAGCCACATGGTACAGCGCACTAACAAATGAACCTCTCCACCTGGCTCTTGGCAAATACAGTCAGTCCTCATTATTCACAGCTTCCATATCTCTGAATTTACCTACTTACTAAGCTTTATTCGTAACGCCAAAATCAACACTCACAGTGTTTTGGGGGACATTCATCGACATGTACAGAGTGGTGAGAAGATGAGCCACCTGATAGACACATTTCTAGCTGAGGTCCAACAAGAACCCGCTCTGCCTTCTTGTTTCGACTCTCATACTGTAAACGTGTCCTTTCCACGGTCCTTTTAGTGCCGTGTGTTTCACATTTTTGTGGCTTACGTTGACGATTTTTCTCTATCAATTGGCCTCCAAGTAGAGCAATTAAGTCCTTTCTAGTGCTCCTAAGTGCAAGAAGGCTGTGATGTGCCTTATGGAGAAATGCTTGTGTTGGATGAGCTTCTTTCAGGCAGAAGTTATACCGCTGTTGGCTGTAAGTTCAGTGTTAATGAGTCAACAAAACGACACATGCAGAAAAAGGAAGAGGAAATTTGCCAATCTGAACATGAGTTCCTTCTAGTACGTGCTAAAGTAACAACCATTGTGCATGATGAAGCTATAGAAAAGATGGAAATGTGGCTGGATTTGTAGATTCCATCTGGCACCAATCCTGAGAGGTCATGACAGATTAAAAAAGCAGAGTGGCCAGCATCATTGTGAGGCTAAAAGCCAAAGAAGTTTATAGTCACATCACTCAGAATCAGGAGAACATTCAGCCCTTTGCAGCTAGTGTTTTACTAATGAGAAATATTGCATATAATTGATTGTAAGAAACTTACTAAATAAGTATGTTTATTAACATACTTATTTTGTGTCTTTAAACTGAAACAAATATTCAACAAGGTTATGTATTGATCAGCTGACAAAAATGTGACCAGAGGCTCTCAGGAACCTAACCCTCTATCTCTCCTAGGAGCAAAGCCTCAGTACGTGCTAATTCAGTGTTTATAGCAACTTTATAGAATATGGCTACCACAGATAATGAGAACTCTTTGTATTTACCTCTGCCATAGCACCACCTTGTTTCTGCATGTAGATGGGGCTCCTGGAGGATACAGAAAAATTGTATACTCCACAATGGCCACCACAGACAAAGAGAAGATGCTCTTCTTTGCCAATCCCCTAGCCCACTGTAATCCTCCCATAGTGTCTCACTCCATATCTCAAATGGAGAAGACACACACACACACACACACACACACACACACACACACACCCCTACCTATTCAGGTGAGTAACAAAGATTCTACCACACCCTTTTATAAGACTGCCAAGAGGGAAATGTTAGCTCCATAAGGACAGGATCTTTGTTCTATGCTTGACAGGCCAACAAGTGGCTAGAACAATACCGGGCATGCAGTTGGCACACAGTCAATAGCTACTGAAGAAAAGAAAAATTTTTAAATCCCCACACAGACATGTAAAGTAATAATCTATATTTGACACATCCTTGAGTTTATATCCCACCTTTGCAGAACATCAGCCTCTCATTCTCCATTTATGAATTTTTTATTTATTTTTTTTGAGACAGGGTCTCACTCTTTCACCCAGACTGGAGTGCAGAGGTGTGATCACAGCTCCACACAGCCTTGACTTCTCAGGCCCACACAATCCTTCCACCTCAGCCTCCCAAGTAGCTGCACAAGCAAGTGCCACCATGTCTGGCTTTTTTTTTTTTTTTTTTTTTTTTAAGAAATCGTGTCTCACCATGTTGCCCAAAGTGGTCTTGAACTCCTGGGCTCAAGCAATCCTCACACCTCAGCCTCCCAAAGTGCCTGGATTACAGGCATGAGCCACCCACTCCCGGCCATGGAAGGTTTTCTACAAACAAAACCAATGCCTAGAATTTCCCAACAAAAGACCAGCATAATACTCTGTTCCTCTAGAATTAACATAACAGTTCAGAAGATTAATTGATGTGCTTGACCCATTTCATTTCATTAGAAACAAGATTCTTCATCCATTCAAGGCCCATGCAATACTATCCTTTTGGGCACTGAGTGCTTTTGATCAGTGAGAAGGTAAGTCAGCTACTCCCTCCTCATCATTTTCCATCCTCTGGCACATTCCGTCCTCACAAATATCTATGTTCTCAACCTACCTGGACTCACTCTTCTACGTGGCACCATCTCTATGTCTTCCACAGCCCCCTCCCAGCCAGGAGAGGCCTGTTTTCTCTTCTACCCATAGGTTATTTGTGGTGGTGGTTTTTTTTTTTATTACAAGGCAGCAGATTCACCACAGATACTCAACATTTAATAGAAAAATACATCTGAGATAATCTTAAATTTCTTTGATCCAAATGCTTTACATGTACTAATTCAATCACTGGAGTAAATTGCAAAAGTAGCTAGAATACATTGCAGATAGAGTTTATCTTTCCCAACTCTTGAATTTGGACTGGTCCCGTGTTTTATGTTTATTAACATCTTAGGGGCTAAAGTTAAAACTAAAGTTTTAAACGAAGTTTTATTAACTTAGTTTAATAAACATGTTTATTAACAGCCTAAGATGTTAATAAACATAAAACAAGCAGAGGCTTGAAAAGGGCTCACCCTTTTTGTACCTGGAATCTCAACACTGTATGAAAAAGACCAGACAAGCCTGTTGGATGAAAGATACATGTGGCCCAGTCACCCCCACTACCCTAGCTGACCACCAACTGATTGACAAATAAAGCCAAAATCAGCCAGACCCCAGCTAACCCATCAACTGATTGTACATATGTGAGATCAGCTCTAAGCTCGAGATCAGAAAAACTGGCCAACAAAACCATGAGCTAAATAAAGGTTTTAAGCCACTAAGTTTTAGGGTGGTTTGTTTCACAGCAAAAGCTAACTGATATACAACTTTTTTTTTTTTTTTAAGAGCCAGGGTCTCACCCTGTTCTCCAGGCTGGAATGCAGTGGCACAATCATAGTTCACTACGCTCTGGAACTCCTGGATTTAAGCAATCCTCCTGCCCTGCCTCCTGAGTAGCTGGGCCACAGGTATGCACCACCATGCTTGGCAACTTTTTGTAGAGACGGTATCTCACTATGTTGCCTAGGCTGGCCTCGAACTCCTGGCTTCAAGCAATCCTCCCGTCTTGCCCTCCTAAAGTGCTGAGATTACAGGCCTGAGATCCCTCACCCAGTCAACTCTATTTTATGGATAAAAAAAAATTGAGGCACAGAGATTAGGTAACCTGCCAAAGGTCCCACAGCTTTTAAGAGTCGAGCCTACAAGTCACTCTACATGTTTCAAATGTTTTCCCATTCATCTCCTTTTCTAAAGGTGGTTATATGTAAGACATGGCCTTATAAGGCCCCATAAACACAAAACAGGCAACTTTCAACACTAACCCCCACTTTTTTGCATTTATGCTGCCCATCAAGTTTGCAAAGTGCTCTGCTCTCTTCCGACACATTCTAACCACTCAGAAATAACAAGGGTTGCCCAATGTCCATCGATGAATGAATAAATAAAATGTGGTATACACATTCAATGAGAGAAGATTCTGACACATGCTGTAACATGAACATTACTCTAAGTGAAATAAGCCAGTAACAAAAAGACAACTACTGTATGATTCCTCAATACTTACATGAGGTACCCAGGGTAGTCAATTTCATAGACATAGACAATAGAGGTGGTGGCTGCCTGAGCTTAGGGGAGGGGAGGAATGGGGAGTTAGTGTTTAATGGGTAGAGAGTTTCAGCCTGGGAAGATGAAAGGGTTCTGGAGATGGATGGTGGCGAGAGTTGCAGAGCAAGACAATGTGCATGCACAATGTGAATGTCTTCATCCCATTTTTAAGAACAGTTAAAATGAGGGAGAGGCAAAAAAGAAAAAAAAGAGGATAGTAAAAATAGTACATTTTGTGTTGTACGTACTTTAACACAATTTTCTTAAAGAAGAAAAAAAATAAGAGTTGGGACTGGCAGTGATAAAATGACAGGTCCAAAGCCACTGTTAAACCAGTCAGCACCTGGGGGTAGCCAGGTAAGCAAGATACACCCTGCCATGCAGCATCACTGAGTCACACGGGCTCCACCCCCATCAGACTGCTCCCGCCTCATATGCTGAAGGCCAGATGGGCTGGCAGATATGTCAAAGCAGGCTTAAAAACAAGCTTGGGCTCAAGGACAAAAACTCCCAAAGCAAAGCCAGCACCCTGCCGCCAGTGTGGCACAGAAAACACGTCATGTTCTACCTCCGCTTGGCAGAATTTGGACTTGGTTTTCAAGATCACAGAATTGGATCTGACTCATTGGTTGAAAAATGAGTCCACATCAGGAAAACTAAAATCGATGCAATTTTTTTTTGAGACAGAGTCTCGCTCCATCACTGGGAGCCAGGCTGGAGTGCAGTGGCATGATCTCGGCTCACTGCAACCTCCGCCTCCCAGGTTCAAGCAATTCACCTGCCTCAGTCTCCCGAGTAGCTGGGACTACAGGCACGTGCCACCACGCCCAGCTAATTTTTGTATTTTAGTAAAGATCGGGTTTCACCATGTTGGCCAGGATGGTCTCAATCTCTTGACCTTGTGATCCACCCACTTCGGCCTCCCAAAGTGCTGGGATTACAGGCGTGGGCCACTGTACCCGGCCAATCAGTGCAAATTTTTTTTTTTTAGAATAAAAAGAATGAAAGAGAGAAAGAGGAAGAGATTTTAGAAAAAGAGAGAAAAGCAGAAAGAAAGAAAGAAACAGCAAAAGAAAGAAAAAAGAATGAAAGAGAAAGAAAGAGGAAGAGATTTTAGAAAAAGAAAAGGAGAAATAAACAGCAAAAGAAAGAAAGAAAAAGAATGAAAGAGAGAAAGAAACAGGAAGAGAAAGAGGGAGAGAGAATGGGATTCTTGTTTTATTACCTAGGCTAGAATACAGTCTAAAAATGGGTATTAAAAACCTCTTTTATGCCAATAATTGTGTTTAACAATGGAGACAGGAAGGAATAGGGGATGAAAATAACAAATAAGCA
>CAUYQU010071472.1:0-18178 GCA_963574635.1 Cheracebus regulus | reverse complement strand
GGAAACTTAAAGGCCAGATCATGGACAAAGACCATGGGACCCAGCCAAGGAGCAGATGATCCTGAGAACTCAAATATCCCAGAGAGTATCTGAAAACCTACCAGCGAACACAGTCCCCTCCCTCCCTCTCACTCTTTCTCTTTCTCTCTCTCTCTCTCTCTCTCTCTCTCCTCTGCCCCGCCCCACCAACCCAACTAAATTTAGCTTATATTTTAACTGCCTTGGGCTACTCTGTAATTGTTTTCTGTGTGTGGGTCTCATCTCCTGACTTCTTACTTGTTCTACCTAAAAAAAGAAAACACATAACCTAAGAACTCTCCGTACTACAGTAGCCTTGACTTTTGGAAGTATCCACAGATGTCTGAGATAAGCCATAAGATTTTGAGTTTTGCTGCAGCTAGTAATCTGGGCTTCAGAGCAGAGATGCCTTATAAAATGACCACACAGGCCGGGCATGGTGGCTCACGCCTGTCATCCAAGCACTTTGGAGGCCAAGGCGGGCAGATCACCTGAGGTTGGGAGTTCAAGACCAGCCTGACCAATATGGTGAAATGCTGTCTTACATAAAAAATAAAATAAAATAAAATGACCACATGAATCTGCCCAAAATCAACCAGAATGGGAGAGGAAGATGAAAATTAAGTTTAGTCCATACTGACTACCAGTTTGTAACTGGCTTACCAAACTTTTTATAGCTACTTCATCTCTGGGGATATAAAGTAGCTTTTTCTTCTGCTAAATAAGAAGTCTTCATTTAAAGTCTTGGCCGGGGGGTCCGGGCGCGGTGGCTCACGCCTGTAATCCCAGCACTTTGGGAGGACGAGGCGGGCGGATCACGAGGTCAAGAGATCCAGACCATCCTGGCCAACATGGTGAAACCCTGTCTCTACTAAAAGTACAAAAAATTAGCTGGGCGTGGTGGTGTGTGCCTGTAGTCCCAACTACTCGGGAGGCTGAGGCAGGAGAATTGCTTGAAACCGGAAAACGGAAGTCGCAGTGAGCCAGGATCGCGCCACTGCACTCCAGCCTGGCAATAGAGCGAGACTCGGTCTCTAAAAAAAAAAAAAAGTCTTGGCGAGGCGCAGTGGCTCAGGCCACGCGCGGTGGCTCACGCCTGTAATCTCAGCACTTTGGGAGGCTGAGGCGGGTGGACCACCTGAGGTCAGCAGTTCAAGACCAGCCTGACCAACATGGTGAAACCCCATCTCTATTAAAAAAAAAAAAAGTCTTAGTTGGCCAGGCGCTCATGCCTGTAATCCCAGCACTTTGGGAGGCCAAGGAGAGAGGATCATAAGGTCAGGAGTTTGAGACCAGCCTGTCCAATATGATGAAACTCTATCTCTAGAAGAAAATACAAAAATTAGCTGGACATGGTGGCGCACACCTGTAGTCCCAGCTACTCAGGAGGCTGAGGCAGGAGAATTGCTTGAACCCAGGAGGCGGAGGTTGCAGTGAGCCGAGATTGCACCATTGCACTCCAACCTGGGCAACAAGAGTGAAACTCCATCTCAGAAAAAAAAAAAAAAAAAGAAAGAAAACAACCCAAATGTCCTTCCACTAATGGATAAATAAAATGTTGTATATTCATACCATGGAATAATATTTTGCCATAAAGAGGAATGACATACTGATACATGTCACATGAGGGAACCTTGAAAACATTATGCTAAGTGAAAGAAGCCAGTAACAGGACTAAATATATTATTCCATTTATATGAAATGTCAATAACAGGCAGATCTATAGAGATAGAAAGTAGATGAATGGTTGTCTAGGGGTCAGGGTTACAGGGTTGAGAGAAAATGAGGAGTAACTGCTAATGGGTACAGGTTTTCAGGGGAGAATGATTAATACATCCCAAAATTGACTGTAGTGTGATTGGAAAACTCTGTGAACAAATTAAAAATCACTGAATTAAACAAGTGAATTGTATGGTTATGAATTATATTTCAATAAAGTTATTTCTTTATATATGGACACACATATAAGTGATGAAGCAAATGGAGCAAAATCTTAACAATCAGTGAACCTGGCTAAGAGAGATACTGGAGTTCTTCGTTCTATTCATGTCAATGCTGCGTTTTCTTTTTTCTTTTTTTTTTGAGACCAAGTCACTCAGGCTGGAGTGCAGTGGCACCAACTCAGCTCACTGCAACCTCCACCTCCCAGTTCAAGCGATTTTCCTGCTGGGATTATAGACACCCACCACCACACCTGGCTGATTTTTATATTTTTAGTAGAGATAGGGTTTCACTGTGTTGGCCAGGCTGGTCTCAGGTGATCTGCCTGCCTCGGCCTCCCAAAGCGCTGGGATTACAGGTGTAAGCCACCACGTCTGGCCCTCAATGCTTCCTTAAGTGTGAAATTATAACAAAAGATAAAGCTATAAGCCTGGAAGTCAAGGCTCTGCAGTGAGTCATGATCATGCCACTGCACTCCAGCCTGAGCAGTGGAGCGAGACTCTGTCACTTAAAAAAAAAAAAAAAATATATATATATATATATACACACACACACACACACACACACACACATAGTTAATGATAATCACACACAGTATTCTTTCATTTTTCTTTCGAGACAAAGTCTCACTTTGTCACCCAGGCTGGAGTGCGGTGGCGCAATCTTGGCTCACTGCAGCCTCCCCAACCTAGGTTCAATCGATTGTCCTGCTTCAGCCTCCCAAGTAGTTGGGATTACAGGTGTGTGTCACCATGCCTGCCTAATTTTTATATTTTTACTAGAGATGGGGTTTCACCATGTTGGCCAGGCTGGTCTCCAACTCCTGACCTCAAGTGATCCACCCACTTCAGCCTCCCAAAGTGCTGGGATTACAGGCATGAGCCACCGCACCTGGTCCGCACACAGTATTCTTTCTTAACATCAAACAGACAGCTGGGTTAGAAAAAACTACCATAATGTCTGTTCCTGCCCTGCCAGACAAATTTTTTACTTGTTCCCCGCCACCTCCACCAGTCATCAAATGTCTGCAAAGCATGCAAAATATCACTCAAGTAGCAGAAAAGAACAATGAAATGTGGCAAAGGAGACAAATATTCTCCCACTTTTTCAGGGCCTCAGTTTCCTCATCTGTAAAATGAGAAGTTTACATAATTGCTAAAGGTGCTTTCATGATTGACACTGAATTATTTTGAAGTCATTCTTTTCTCTTTCTTCTTTTTTTTTTTTTTGAGATGGCGTCTCACTCTGTTGCCCAGGCTGGAGTGCAATGGCATGATCATGGCTCACTGCAACCTCCGCCTCCTAGGTTCAAGTGATTCTCCTGCCTCAGCCTTGTGAGTAGCTTGGATTACAGGTGTGTACCACCGCGCCTGGCTAATTTTTGTATTTTTAGTAGAGACAGGGTTTCACCATCTTGGCCAGGCTCGTCTTGAACTCCTGACCTTGTGATCCACCGGCCTTGGCCTCCCAAAGTGCTGGGATTACAGGTGTAAGCCACCGTGCCCAGCTGATTTTAAAGTTCTGCTTAATATAGCTAAGGAGGAGTATGATCTGACTAGTCCTCTAGCTTTCCTAGACAGTCATCTTTCTTTTCTAATTATTTTTATTTTTTGTAGAAACGGTATTAGGCCAGGCACAGTGGCTCACGTCTGTAATCCCAGCACTTAAGGAGGCCGAGGCAGGCAGATCAACTGAAGTCAGTAGTTCAAGAGCAGCCTGCCCAACATGATGAAACACCATCACTACTAAAAACGCAAAATTAGCCAGGCATGGTGGTACATGCCCATAATCCCAGGTACCTGGGAGGCTGAGGCAAGAGAATCACTTGAGCCTGAGAGGCAGAGGTTGCAGTGAGCCGAGGTCGTGCCACTGCACTCCAGCCTGGGTAACAAGAGCAAAACTCCATCTCAAAAAAACAAAAACCAAAAAAACAGGGTCTTGCTATACTGGCCAAGGTGATCTCAAACTCCTGGCCTCAAGCAATCCTCCTGCCTTGGCCTCCCAGAGTGCTGGAATTACAGGTGTGAGCCACTGCACCTGGCCTCTCTTTCTTCTAAAGGTGACATTAAGAGACTATTTCAGGCCAGATGAAATGGCTCACACCTGTAATCCCAATACTTTGGAAGGGTGACATGGGTAGATCACCTGAGGTAAGGATTTCGAAACCAGCCTGACCAACATGGCGAAACCCCGTCTCTACTAAAAATACAAAACTTAGGCCGGGCACGGTGGCTCATGCCTGTAATCCCAGCACCTTGAGGGCCGAAGCACCTACGTGCCTGTAATCCCAGCACCTTGAGGGTGAATTATGAGGTCAGGAGTTTGAGATCAGCCTGATCAACATGGTGAAACCCCATCTGCACTAAAAATACAAAAGTTAGCCAGGTGTGGTGGCACATGCCTGTAATCCCAGCTATTCAGGAGGCTGAGGGCAGGAGAATTACTTGAACCTGGGAGGCGGAGGTTGCAGTGAGCCAAGATCGCGCCTCTGCACTCCAGCCTGGGCGACAGAGCAAGTCTCCATCTCAAAAAATAAAAAGACAAAAATTAGCCACGTGTGGTGGTGCACACCTATGATCCCAGCTACTCAGGAGGCTGAGGCTCAGAATCGCTTGAACCGGAGAGGTGGAGGTTGCAGTGAGCTGAGATCATGCCACTGCACCCTAGCCTGGGTAACAGAGAGGGACTCTGTCTCTCAAAAAAAAAAATAAAAGAGAGAGAGAGAGAGAGAGAGACTATTTCAGTGTATTCTCAGTTTTCTAAGTAAGTTAGTTCATACAGGACACTGGCCAGTCTCCCATCTATCCTTATCCCTAGCCGCTTCTCTTCAATTCCTGGCAAGAGCCTCTGCCCAGAGCCTGGGAAAACTGGAGTACCAGATGAAAGAACCTAGGATACTTATATCTCAATGCTAGGTACAGATCAGCTCAGAGGAACTTACAGATTCCAAGGTAAGAAATAGGTCACAAGCATTTGGCAACCTTAATTCTCAAGCAGAGACAAGGAAAATAAACTCATGAACCCCAATTCACGGTAAAGCCTTCTCCTGAGGTGGTGATCATAAGAGGAAACAAAGAAAAAGAAGACTCACCAGGACATTCACCCATCAGAGAGGTAGAAAAAGAAACTGAACTCCACTACCATCTGCCTCCCCACTTAGGATATGCCAGAAATAATGGAAAATATAAATCAGAAGAAATTCTTCCAGATTTGTTTACCTAACTGACAAGTTCAAAAAGCCAACAAGCAGACACCATATCCTAAAGGTGGCTAAAGTTGTGCTTCACTCATAGATTAGTTGTGTTTCTTCTCCTTCCAACCCAAAGAACTTCCTCATCCAGAAAACAAAATTAATTTTCACACCTTCCTCAATTCCTTGCACAATAAAGAATTAAGTTACTTGCCTAAAAGCTGAGTCTGCAAGAAAGGGAAAGAGGTGACAGAAAGAGATTCCTATAAAATCCAGTTATCTCCATCTATATTAAACACAGCAAGCTCTATGTTTGTTTGTTTTTTTGTTTGTTTTTTTGTTTTTTTATTTAAGACGGGGTTTCACCATGTTGGTCAGGCTGGTCTTGAACTCCTGACCTCAGGTGATTGTCCGCCTTGGCCTCCAAAGTGCTTGGATTACAGGCGTGAGCCACCACGCCCGACCTATCTGGGGTTTTTTAATTTTTTTTTTTTTTTTTAGTTGTATTTGTTTATTTGAGACAGGGTCTCACTCTGCTGCTCAGGCTGGAGTGCAATGTCACAATCTCAGCTCACTGCAACCTCTGCTTCTTAGGCTCAAGTGACCTTCTCACCTTAGCCTCCTGAGCAGGTGGGACCACAGGCACACACCACCACAACCAGCTAATTTTTTTGTACTTTCTGTAGAGACAAGGTCTTGCCGTGTTGCCCAGGCTGGTCTCAAACCCCTGGGCTCAAACAATCTGCGCAGCTCAGCCTCCCAAAGTACTGGGATTATAGGTGTTAGCTACTGGGCCCAGCCTCTATGCTTATTTGTTACAAAGAGAAATGAATCTTAACCTTCCTCCACAAAACAAGAAGGAATACTGAGCATCTTTGATTTGCTTATTCTGGGTTCTAATGTAGATGCGGCCGGGCGAGGTGGCTCAAGCCTGTAATCCCAGCACTTTGGGAGGCCACGGCGGGCAGATCACGAGGTCAAGAGATCGAGACCATCCTGGCCAACATGGTGAAACCCCATCTCTACTAAAAATACCAAAAAAAAATTAGCTGGGCGTGGTGGCGTGCGCCTGTAGTCCCAGCTACCCGGGAGGCTGAGGGAGCAGATTTGCTTGAACCCAGGAGGTGGAGGTTGCAGTGAACCGAGATCGAGCCGCTGCACTCCAGCCTGGCGCCTGACGACGGACCGAGACTGTCTCAAAAAAAAAAAAAGAATGTAGATGCTACCTGAGCTATGTAAGTTAATTTGTGTGGAGGGTACCTTTTTTTTTTTTTTTTTTTAAGAAAAATACTGAATATTTTTATTCAATTCCATTATAGTTACTCTAAAAAAAAATTCGACAAATAGATGTCCTACATTGAAAATCATGATGTACAAAAACCCACTATCATTACCAATAAAAAGTTTAAAATGTCAGCCGGGCGTGGTGGCTCATGCCTGTAATCCTAGCACTTTGGGAGGCCGAGGTGGGTGGATCACCTGAGGTCAGGAGTTCAAAACCAGCCTGGCCATCATGGTGAAACCCCATCTTTAAAAAAAGAAAAAAAAAAAGTTTAAAGTGTCAAGATTGATTTTTACAAGAATAGCATTCATACATCAAAAACCTAACCTCTTTTTTATACCAAATGATTACGGTATACTGAAAATTACTATACCTAAAGAAAAGATATCAATAGATAAAATATTATCACTGAAGATTAGTCACATAAGGCAAAATTAGTTTTAGGAAATTTAAAGAAAATATTAAAGTTCCTTATTTCTGTCAACTACATGTCCACAGAAAGTAAAAATACAAGTCAAAACTAAACAGGCAGAAAAATGATAAAGTTGGGAATACACAGTGATATGTCAGGAATTTTCTGTGGGTTTTTTTTTTTTTTTTTTCTTTGAGACAAGGTCTCCCTCTGTTGCCCAGGGTAGAGTGCAGTGGCATGGCCATGGCTCACTGCAGCCTCAAACCCCCGGGGCTCAAGCAATCCACCCTTTTCAGCCTCAGTTGAAAACTGCAGTTGGGACTACAGTGTGTGCCACCACATTAGGCTAATTTTTAACTTTTTTAGAGATGGGGGTCTCCCGGTCTCCCTATGTTGCCTAGACTGGTCTTGAACTCTTCTCCTCAAGCAATCCTCCTGCCTTGGCCTCCCAAAGTGCTAGAATTATATGTGTGAGCCACCTCATCTGGCCTAGGAAGAATTTTTTTTTTTTTGAGACATGAGTTCCGTTCTTGTTCCCCAGGCTGGAGTGCAATGGCATGATCTCAGCTCACTGCAACCTCCGTTTCCCGGGTTCAAGAGATTCTCTTGCCTCAGCCTCCTGAGTAGCTGGGATTACAGGCATGTAACACCATGCCTGGCTAATTTTTTGCATTTTTATTTACTATGTTAGCCAAAATGGTCTCAATCTCCCAACATCAGGTGATCTACCTGCCTCGGCCTCCCAAAGTGTTGAGATTATAGGCATGAGCCACCGTGCCTGGACAGGAAGTATTTTTTAAAGTGAGAATGAGTAATCAATTTCCTCATTCCTATAACCTCTATCATGTTCTTTAAATGTCAAAGCAAAACTGTACAGATGATATGAGATAAAAATGCAGGGGGTTATCTGAATCACAGCACCAAAGGAAAAAAAAAAGAAGAAAAAGAAAAGAAAAATGCAAGGGGTTTTCTTTGGATCAGTTTACACTTGAGGTCAATAATATATGCAACGTGTGCGATGAAATGGAATTCCTTTCATATCTTCCCTATGGTCACGAGCATAGTAGCATAGTCCCATAAGTAATGATCCAGAAGAATGGAGTTGATCTCTCCATTAGGTTTTTCACCCTTTTGTTCAATAAGCTCCAGGAGACAATCCCGGATCAGCTCAACACATCAAAGCGAGCACCCTCTGATATCCACCTCTTGCCTGTCTCCATATGAGAGCATTTCTCCTTTGAGAAGCTTCTTCAGTAGTTCAGCAGAGTATTTCAGGGCTCCAAGATGAGCAAGAACCTGAGATAATCTATAATCAGCAAACATGGTGATACTGGAGATGTCCTTAAAGCAGCCATCTCCTTTTCCTTCCAATACACTCCATGTATCTGCTACAAGGATTTGGGCTCGTTTGTAAAAAAAAAAAAAAAAAAAAAAAAAACTCTTTTCCCCCAAACCGAGTCATATCTCTGTAAGAAGGAAAACTTTTAATGACCAGGTGCATTAACTTCTGTGCACTATTCTCACTTTCTCTGACGCAGTTAAGAAAAGAGCCACCAAACTTCTCCAGCAGAATTTTCCCAGTTTCACTAAGAATCTGATGCCTCTCTTCAACTAAAGGCATGGAAACGTCTGTGTCAGAACGAAGTATATTTCGAACCTGACCCAGGGTCACTGTCGCGTAGTATGAGGCACTAGATATTGGTATCCCTTTGTCAAGGGCTCTGTTGATAGCAGAGCACAGGGACCAGTACCCACTGTACGTTCTCCCTCTGTACCTCACCACACACTTGTGCTCGTCCTGCTCCGACCAAAAAGAGAAGTTGAGCATATCTGTCACGAACACCCAGTTGACCGCGGCCTCGTCAGCTGCTCTGGGATTCAGCTCATGAAGGGCTTTCCACCCCTCCATGGGCAGCTCTGGCCCCACCACCTTGGCCAGCAGCAACTCTGCCACCTTTTGTACGCCTCTGCTGTCGATAAACACATCTCGACTGTTTTCTGCAATGAATTTATTGTATTCCCTGGGATTTAGGAGCCCGTCCATTCTGCCTTTTGGGACTCTGCAGGCCAGACTTTTTTCCCTCCCCAGGCGGGTCAAGATCCAGGGTCCCTAGGCCAGAGTGTACCTTCTTAGAGACTCAATAGAGAGAACCTGGAGAACCTGGGTGCAAATTACAATTTCCTGCAGTTTCACTGAGTATAACATCATCAGTTTGGGAGCTACAAGGCAGGCTGAGGAGAGAAAATGCACCCTGGAGAGTCTCAGGAAGAACCTGCAAGGAGCTATTTGTATTCTGTTTTGTTTTATTCAAAGATTCCCTCTGGGAACAGTGGCTCACGTCTATAATCCCAGCACTTTGGGAGCCTGAGGTGGATGGATCACTTGAGGTCAGGAAATTGAGACCAGCCTGGCCAACATGGTGAAATCCCATCTCTACTAAAGATACAAACATCAGCCAGGCATGGTAGCATGATCTCATAATCCCAGCTAGTCGGGAGACTGAGACAGGAGAATAGCTTGGAACCTGAGAGGCAGAGGTTGCAGTGAGCCGAGATTGTGCCACTGCACTCCAGACCTGACGACAGAGATTGTGTATCAAAAAACAAACAAACAAACAAAAGAACAGATTCCCTCTTGATAGTTCAGATTCCCCTACCAACCCACCAGAAATTAAATGAAGGGGGGAAAAAAATTGATACACCGCATACTCTAAGGCCACCTATTGGATATGTGGTGTCAGTATTCCACTACCGCAACCACGTTTAAAAAAACAGAAAACACCCTTCTTTACACATTTTGTACAACTCATCCTCCTTTCTTTATTATCCCAATAAACTTTCATAGGCATATAATTTTAGCTTGCCTAAAAGCCAGATAATTAACACATTCATTAAAAGAAATGTTACTCCCTTTTAATGAAATGTTGAAAGACAGTTTTTAAACATTTCTGAGAATCTATTTGGTAAGATTATTTTTATTTACATTTTTTTTTTTATAGATGAGGACCCTGACAGGGTTATCTCTAACTTGCTCCCAATCACAGAGATTGTCAATAGCAGAGCCGGATATTACCCCAAACTCACGCTCTTGCTAACAGTTAACTTCCCAGCTTCATTCTTATACTCTATCACTTGTAAAACATTGTATTTTCTCATACCAAGTGTTCACACAATTTGACAGTCAAAAGCACAGCATAAAGAAACAACGGTTTATTCCACCTCCTTAAAGTTTCTTTTATTGAGAAGAATTATGTTTTTTTTGTTGTTGTTGTTTGTTTTTTTAAAGATGGGGTTTCACCATGATGGCCAGGCTGGTCTTGAACTCCTGACCTCAGGTGATCCACCCACCTCGGCCTCCCAAAGTGCTAGGATTACAGGCGTGAGCCACCGCGCCCAGCCCAGAATTATGTTGTTTTTAACATTCCTCAACATGTTAGTGTTTTCTAAAGGCCTCCAGCCAGACCAGTGAGATGCAGTTTAACGTCATGAGAAGAGCACTGGACCAAGCAATTAATTAGTGGTATGCAGGCTCCACTGTCCTTCCTGGGCCTCATTTTACTATCTGAAGTCCCTTCCAATACCAATACCTTGAACCGAATTCCAAAAATTACATCAAAGTCACAAACTTAACACATATGAAACAGATTAAAAATTAACATCTGTACGATAAGAATTTGAAGACCTTAAAAGATGAACTTGAACAATTACATACCCATCAAAATTAAAATTTTTTTAAAGTAAATTAGAAACAATAAAACCAACCCAACAAAAAGCCTAATATTAATTATATTACTGCTTCATATTTTCTCCATCTGCTATTAATTTGAGGAAATAGCTTATTTTTTTCTAACCCTGTTAAAGCATGAATTTATCATGCTGCATTTTTCTTTTTTCCCAGACAGAGTCTCCCTCTATCACCCAGACTGGAGTGTAGTGGCGCAATCTCAGCTCACTGCAACCTCTGCCTCCCGGGTTAAAGCGATCCTCCCACCTCAGCCTCCCGAGTAGCTGGGATTACAGGCCCGCACCAACACGCCCGGCTAATTTTTGTATTTTTAGTAGAGACAGAGTTTCACCATGTTGGCCATGCTGGTCTCAAACTCCTGACCTCAGATGATCCGCCCGCCCCGGCCTCCCAAAGAGCTGGGATTACCCGTGAGCCGCTGGGTGGGGAGCCACCGGACCTGGCCTAATTTTTTTTCATAAGAAACACTGGACTTTTTCTGGTGACCAAAAACAAAACAAAACTGTCTTGTCATCCTCTAAAGCAAAGTTAAGATTAGTCAAGAGGATAAGGACACTTTCGAGAGAGAAACTTTACAGTGACAGAAAAGTGGAAAGGAGTTTCCCTCAACAGAATGACACAACTTTAAAGTACGACCCAACAAACTTCCACCCACTTGAAACCCACTAACTGGACACTCCAGACAAAAACTTATTTTGAAAACTGCTGCAATTCAAAGACTCCAATGACTGTGCAGTGGAAAATTCACGGGGTCTGTATGATTTTGATACCTTTCTGCAATGAGTGCCAAATGTGGTCAGGCCCCCAACTTCACTCCTCCCATGACTTTACCTTTGAAAGACAACCTGAGACGCATCACAACACAACCAAGCCTCTCCCACTAGGATGCTGCCCTTTTATTCACAAAACGTGTCTGGCCTCATAAAGAACACAAATTACTTTTCAAAAAAAGCATGGCCCCAGGATACAAGCCCTTTCCAGGGCCAAGGGAGTTCCCACTCTTCTTGGTGCCGCCCAAGTTCACTTTATTCATGTCCCATCCTGACGCGCAGAGCTGCAATCTGTAGGAAAACTCAGGGGGCCCAGCCCAGGGCTGAGTTATAACGGTTTTGAGGAACTGGCATCACAGGCTTCTTGGGAAGGGGCCAGATAAAGTCACCAAGTTTTTGTTTTTTGTTTTTTTTTAAGTCTGGGTGGAACTTACTTTCACTAGGACGTGGGACGCCTTCCCTCCCTAATGAGTACTGGAGGACAAGCTTTCCTTTATTTTATACGAAGTCACTCACCCTACACCAAACGGAGAACACACAACCCTCCCTCTTTCTGCTCGCCGAAGACGTGCCCACAGCGCAGCGGGCTGTAGGTTTGGACCCCTCAAGGCTCAGAGTCTCTCATCCCGTTTCCCCCATCAAGCCCAACGCCCACTTCGCCCGCGCCCGCCCTGGTCCTCCCGGCCGACACTCGCCCGCTACCGGGACAAAGCGGGGCTGAAGGAGGTTTCCTCCGGGATCCCCCAACCATAGCGGGAGCGGTGAAGCGGCCCCGGGCTCGGCGTGCACTCACCCGACAGTTCGTCCGGCTCCAGCCCGGTCTCGGTGTCCAGTCCGCAGATGACAAAGTAGTCCGCGAAGCGACTGGGCGCCGAGCCCCCTCCGCCGCCGCCGCCGCCGCTCATGGCGCCGGGGCCGAGACGAGACGGGCCGGGCCGTGCGGAGCGGCACGAAGCCCCCGCAACCCCGGCGCCCGCCCGCCCTCAGGCCGCCCCTCCCGCCGCCGCCGCCGCCGCCGCCGCCGCTACCGCGGCTCGGGCCGCCGCCCCCGGCCCTGGCCCTGTCCCCTAGGCCGCCGCGGCTGCCGTGACGGGGCGGGGGGGCACCAGGCCGCCCCGCGCCGCATCCTGGACGCCTTCCCCTCTGCGCCGCCGCCGCTGCGGTCGGAGCGAGCCTGAAGAAGGGCGGAAAGCTCGGGGACAGCCCCCACCGCGGCCCCTGTCCCTCCGCGCCTGCGCAGGCGCCGTCCGGGAGGGGGCGGGCTCGTGGCGGAAAGGATGACGTGATGCTCTTCGGGCCCCGCGGGCCGCAGCTTCCCGCGGTCGTCGCACCGCGGCCGGCGACTGCTTGGTCGCCCGCAACTGCCACCCCTCCAGGGATTGCGACTCTTTTAGGGAGGGCTGAGGAGGTGCGAGAAGAGTGGGCGCAGCCTGCAGAGCCGGGCACCTGGCACATGCTCTGTCCCCAGCCACCCACCCAGCAACCAGAGGTCCAGAGATCTTAGCGCAGCCTTGCCATGAGGATGGGGTCGCACGGCTGAACTCGGAAGCCCACCCAATCCTATCTGCAGCGTGTCAGCCTAGACCCCAGATAGGGGCTTCTCCCTGTCCCCTCTTTTTGCAGGGGCAGATCAGCCGGTTGTGTATTTACCCTTATTTTACAGACGGGGAAACTGAGTCTCAGAAAGACGCAAGGACTTATCCAAGGTTACACTGAGTCTAAGAGACAAGGCCTGATCTAGAATCCTGGGCTTGTGGTCAGCTCCCCATTCCTCGCCGCTCCCATCTCCCAGCCTGGCCTTTTCCCCAGTTCTCTCTCCTGTTTTCTCTGGAAGCCTCCAGAGGCCCCTGTCATTTGGGATCTCCCCTTCCTCTTCACCCTATGAAAACTCTCAGATCCATCACTAAACCTGTTTTCCTGTGCGAAGATAGGGAGGAGGCAGAGGAAAACTTACCTATTGGTCCGTGTCCTAGGACCTTCCGATTTCCTTTCCCATAGAAGCTAGGCAGATATGTTTTTGTTGGAAACTGGAGATCAGAGGCCAGGAAGGCAACAAAAGTATAGTGGTTACTAGCATGGGCTCTAGAAAAAAATGCTCAGATTTTAATCCCGACGATCATTTACTTTTGACCTTGAGCAAGTTACTTAATCTCTAAGTACCAGGCATCGTGGTTTTTGAGAAAATGATATAAGATAAATGCAAGTACAGGTAAAGCAATGAGAATACTGCCTGGAACATGGAAGTCACTCAGTAAATGTTACAGATTTTTTTTTTTAAATGGAGTTTCGCTCTTGTTGCCCAGGCTGGAGTGCAATGGCGCTGCTCACTGCAACCTCTGCCTTCTGGGTTCAAGCGATTCTCCTGCCTCACCACCCAAGTAGCTAGGATTACAGGCATTCACCACCACGCCCAGCTAACTTTTTGTATTTTTTGTATTTAGTAGAGATGGGGTTTCATCATTTTGGTCAGGCTGGTATCGAACTCCTGACTTCAGGTGATCTACCCTCCTCTACCTCCCAAAGCGTTGGGATTGCAGGCATAAGCCACCGCTCCCGGCCTGGATAATTATAATTGTCCCAGAAAGAGGTGCACCTAAGGTTTGTTCTGGCAGGCTGCCTGCCACTAAGGGTTGTAGAAGGCAGCTGGCTTCCCCAAAGGCTGAGCCTAGGCTGTCTCCTAGGTTCTCCTGGGTACTTCTTTCAAATATTGGTTCCCTTGGGGAGGTTGGCCTAGAGGTCATAGCCATCATCACATGGAGCCATAGCACCTGTTTCTCCCTATATCTAACCTGCCTGAACTAGGGGTAGAAAAGTGGGGAGGAGAAAGTAGCTTTAAAAAGTCCATTCTGCTTTAAACATAGAGCATAGCCAGGATAAAAAAATAAAAAATAAAAAGCCCATTCATGGTGCTGCTCCACTGTATCCTGTATGCTAGGGACACAGAGACAGTAAAGGGGGGATTAGAGAGTTAAACAGTCACAGAGGCTCGGCACAGTGGCTCATGTCTGTAATACCTGGCAAGGCCGAGACTGGTGGATCACTTGAGGTCAGGATTTCGAGACCAGCCTGACCAACATGGTGAAACCCTGTTTCTACTAAAAATACAAAATTAGCTGGGCGTGGTGGGGGGCACCTGTAGTCCCAGCTGCTTGGGAGGCTGAGGCAGGAGAATCAACCCAGGAGGCAGAGGTTGCAGTGAGCCAGGATCATGCCACTTCACTTCAGCCTGGGCAAGAGAACAAGGCTCTAGCTGAAAAAAAGGAAAAAACATTTCCTGGAATAGATGGGAGAAAACAAAGAAAAAGAAATTTTAAAAATAAAAAAAAAAGAAAACAAAAGAAAAAAATGAAAAAAAGAAAAACCCACAAAAACAGTTACAGAGCACAGAAGGAGGACATCTCTCCAGGTTGGGGAATGGTCACGGAAGGTTTCCAGAAGGAGGTATATACTCTGACCTGAGTGCCAGAGGATCAACAGGAGTTTCTCAGGTAAAAAGGGGTGGGGAAAGATGTTTAACTCAGTATGTGCAACAGGAAGCAATAGATAAAATGGTATGTTCAGGCACCAACAAGTAATTTATTAACACTAAGATGTTAATTCATTAACACTAAGATGGGAGATGGAGAGTTTAAAAAGGATAAAACTGGCCGGGCATGGTGGCTCATGCCTGTAATCCAAGCACTTTGGAGGCCAAGGTGGGTGGATCACCTGAGGTCAGGAGTTCAAGACCAGCCTGAGCAACATGGTGAAACCCCGTCTTTAAAAAAGAAAAAAAAGTATGAAAAGGATAAAACCAGGCGGGGAATAAGGGGAACAGAGGAAGGAGGAATGGATTCAAATACCAGGCTAGAGAATTTATCCTCAGCCAGGCGTAGTGGCTCATGCTCACGCTGGTAATCCCAAGACTTTGGGCGGCCAAGGCAGGAGGATTGCTTGAGACCAGGAGTTTGAGACCAGCCTGGACAACATAATGTGACTCCTGTGTTAAATAAATAGTATTTTTAAAAAATAATTTATCCTGAAAGGTATATGAATTGAGGAGAGAGGTAAAGGAATTCAGTCAGGCCAAGGAGTGCCAACACCTGATCCAAATCTGAGAATGATCCCTCTAGGGGTGATGTGGAAAAAAAAATTTGAGAAAGGAATAGATGTTCTCAACTGAAAATTCCAGAAACTTTTTATCCAAGGTGTCCAGGGTAATCTGGTGCTAGATGACCTCTCATATTAACTCAACTCATAAAACACAAGTTAAAAACAAATGCATAACTGTATTAATGTGCCCTGGGAAATGTAACTGCTTAGAAGCCCAGAATAGTCAACTGTAAAGGGATCTCCTTCCCAGTAGGAAGTAAGTTTGGCAAAGTGATTGCTTCTTAGAGAGTCAGAAAATAGAGAAAGAGATACTCTTAAGATTTAATGTTTGTTTGTTTATTTGAGACGGAGTCTCACTCTGTCACCCAGGCTGGAGTGCAGTGGCGCAGCCTTGGCTCACTGCAACCTCTGCCTCCCAGGTTCAAGCTATTCTCCTGCCTCAGCCTCCTGAGTAGCTGGGACTACAGGTGTGTGTCACCACTCCTGGCTAATTTTTGTATTTTTTTTTCTATTTTATTTATTTTTTTATGGCCCCCCCACCCCCGCCCCCCTAATTTTTGTATTTTTAGTAGAGACAGGGTTTCACCATGTTGGCCAGGCTGGTCTCGAACTCCTGACCTCAGGTGATCTGCACACCTCAGCCTCCCAAAGTGCTAGGATTACAGGCATGAAGATTTAATGTTTAAATCCCCACTCTCACTCTTACTAGCTGTGTAAGCTGGGGCACATCAGTTAACCACTCTGAAATGAGAAGAGTCATCTGACCCCTCACAGAATTGCATCGAAGATTCATAAATTAATTTTTTTTTAAAGGAATTTTTAAAATCTGGGACATAATACACGTTTAATAAGTGGCAACCTGGATCACCCATTTTAGCATGAGGAACATGAGAGAGCAAGTGGATATCTGAGGGAACATAACTCCAGGAGAGGGTGTGCGGCAGAGTGTGCCTGGAGTGTTCATGGAGCAATAAGGAAGCCAGGGTTGCTGGAGAGGGTTAGGGTAGGGAGGAGTGGCGGAAGATGGTAGAAGGTATGGTGGAGTTGGTTTGCAATTCAGAAACATCATTTTCCCCTCCACAGTGTGTGAACTAGCCTCCTCGGGGACGCTGCCCAGATCGACTTGCATCCAGATGTGGCCATGTGACTAGTTCTCAACAATGGAATGTGTGTAGGACTTTATGTAGGTCACTGGTAGGTCAGGGCACTTAAGAAGCAGATTAGAAGCCAGGTGCGCTAGGTCATGCCTGTAATCCCAGCACTTTGGGAGGCCAAGGTGGGCAGATCACCTGAGGTCAGGAGTTTGAGACCAACCTAGCCAAGATGGTGAAACCCTGTTTGTACTAAAAATACAAAAATTAGGCAGGTACGGTGGCAGGTGCCGGTAATCCCAGCTATTCCAGAGGCTGAGGGAGGAGAATCACTTGAACACAGGAGGCGGAGGTTGCAGTGAGCTGAGATCTGGCCACTGCGATCTAGCCTGGGTGACAGAGCAAAACTCCAACTAAAAAAAAAAAAGCAGATTAGGGCTGAGCGTGGTGGCTCAAGCCTGTAATCCCAGCACTTTGGGAGGCCGAGGTGAGTGGATCATGAGGTCAGGAGTTCGAGACCAGCCTGGCCAACATAGTAAAACCCCGTCTCTACCAAAAATACAAAAAGTACAAAAGAAAAGCCGGGCGTGGTGGCGCACACCTGTAATCCCAGCTACTTGGGAGGCTGACGTAGGAGAATCGCTTGAACCTGTAAGGCAGAGGTTGCAGTGAGCTGAGATCACACCATTTTACTCCAGAGTCTTGACAGTGCAAGACTCTGTCTCAAAAAAAGAAAAGAAAAGAAATAGATTAGACTTCTCCTTCTTTCTTTTTTTGCCTTCCATTAGCTAGAATTAGAAGATTCTGAGACTCTAAGTAATGGTAAAACTGAAGCTACAAGGAGCCTGGATCTCTGAATCAAGCACCTGAAAGGCTCCAGCTCACTAAGAATACTCACAATGGACTTTTCTGTGAACAAAAAGTAAACTTCAGTTGTGTGAAGCCACTGGTACTGTAGGGTTTATTTGTTACAACAGCTAGTATTAACCTTCACCAAAACAGATGGTGGGGGTAGGAGGATAAATCATGGAGATTTATTTATTTTAGGCACACTGAAAATATTTTCCCATTGTCTCTGAATAAAATGAGAAATGACTGGAGAGTTTTGAGCAAAGGAGTGACACAATCTGACAGCTTAAAAAGAAACACAAAGCACTGTTTTAAGCACTTTACATATATATATATATATATATATATATATATATATATATATTTTTTTTTTTTTTTTTTAGCCACCATTCTTGGGCCCAATACATATATTAACTCTACCTGGAATTTACCCCTGGACTCTAGTTTTATATATCCAACTGACCTCTTGTCATCTTTTTTTAATTATAATTTTTTTTTTTTGAGATAGAGTTTTGCTCTGTCGCCCAGGCTAGAGTGAAGTGGCGCAGTCTCTGCTCACTGCTACCTCTGCCTCCTGGGTTCAAGGGATTCTCCTGCCTCAGCCTCCCAAGTAGCTGGGACTACAGGTGCATGCCATCATGCCCGAGTAATTTTCTGTATTTTTAGTAGAGACGGGGTTTCACAGTGTTAGCCAGAATGGTCTCGATCTCCTGACCTCATGATCTTCGAGTCTTGGCCTCCCAAAGTGCTGGGATTACAGGTGTGAGCCACCACGCCCGGCCTTAATT
>CAUYQU010071470.1:0-16475 GCA_963574635.1 Cheracebus regulus | reverse complement strand
TTTTTTTTTTTAGATGGAGTCTCACTTTGTCGCCCAGGCTGGAGTGCAGTGAGGCAATCTCTGCTCACTACAACCTCCGCCTTCCGGGTTCAAGCGATTCTCCTGCCTCAGCTTCTTAAATAGCTGGGACTACAGGCGCATGACGCCACGCCCAGCTAATTTTTTTATTTTTAGTAAAGATGAGGTTTCACCATGTTGGTCAGGATGGTGCTCAATCTCCTGAGCTCGTGATCTGCCCACCTCAGCTTCCCAAAGTGCTGGGATCATAGGTGTGAGTCACGACGCCTGCCCTTCCCAGTTCTTTGAACATATTCCTGCCTTTATGTGGCCCATGTATACTATTCAGAGGTTCGCCCTGCAAACTCACTAATTTTTGGGTTTTTTTTTGAGACAGAGTTTCACTATTGTTGCCCAGGCTGGAGTGCAATGGCGCTATCTAGGCTCACTACAACCTCAACCTCCCGGGTTCAAGAGATTCCCCCACTGCAGCCTCCCAGGTAGCTAGGACTACAGGCAAGTGCTACCACTTCCGGCTTATTTTGTATTTTTAGTAGAGATGGGGTTTCACCAGGTTGGCCAGGCTGGTCTCGAACTCCTGACCTCAGGTGATCTGCCCACCTTGGCCTCCTGAAGTTCTGGGATTACAGGTGTGAGCCACCGTGCCCAGCCCAAACTCACTACTGATACCTCAGATAAACTGAGCAGTATCAGTAACATCTGCTGACTCACTGACATCCAAGGAAAACTTATCAAAATGTTGCTGTTTCTGCCTGTTCATGTTGCTCTCAACATCTTCAGCTCCCGGGCAACAGTCTTCTCTGTGGGACTAATCATGTTGAGCAGGTTTCTTTCCTCTGGACACACTTCTTTGGCTGCGACGATCAAACACGATTTCCTCAGTACTGATAAGCGCTTTCCTTGCTGGGCTAATAAGTCGGTTACGTGGAAACCTACTTTGACTGTATCCTCGTTTTCATCTTTATTTTTGTAGAGAAGTTCTGCTGTGAAGAGCCACTCCCTTTTAACTTTTCTGACACTTCTGAGCATCGCTTCTCCCGGAATTCAGAACTGTGGCGATACCACAGGCACCCTTCAGCACAGGCGCAGTCACTAGACCACAGCGATTTTTTGCCCTCCGAGGCAGAGGCAGAGGGTGCACTTGCGGCTGCAGCTTAGAAGGGCCCCACTCAGGGCCGGGTGCGGTGGCTCATGCCGGCAATCCCAGCACTTTGGGAGGCCCAGGCGGATGGATCACCTGAAGTCAGGAGTTCAAAACCAGCCTGGACAACATGGTGAAATCCCGTCTCTACTAAAAATACAAAAAAAATTTGCCAGGTGTGGTGGCTCACGCCTGTCATCTCAGCTACTCAGGAGGCTGAGGCCGAAGATCTTGAACCCAGGAGATGGAGTTTCCAAGATCGCACCACTGCCCTCCAGCCTGGGTGACAGAGCAAGACCGTCTCAGAAAGAAAAAAAGGGGTGGGGGCTCCATTCAGCCAGCTCTCTGCCTGATTTCACATGGTGGGAAGTGGAGCCATGGGGATGCGGACGGCACTGAAGATGCGGACGAGCTGTGCCTGCCTCCGCGCGGTCTGTGGAGATGCAGCTGCCTCCGCGTGGTCTGCAGTGGGCTGAGGAGCTGTGCCTGCCTCCACGTGGTCTGTGGAGCTGTGTCTGCCTCTGTGTGTCCTGCGGTGGGCTGACCAGCTGCAAGACTAACGGCCACTCAGGCCTCGTAATACCATAAGCAAGAAATATCTGGTCTTGTCACTGGTTCCTGGCGGACAGCACCCAAAAGCCTTGGAAACTCTGGAGTGATGAGAGTGTCTTCCATATGTTATAAGATGACTGGTGGTTAGGGGGCCCTAGATAACTTCAAGATGGAGGCTAGTACCCAGAGAGAGCAAGATGGGATCACAGGGTTAAGAATTCCAGCCCCACCCCGACAGCTCCCGGACGGGGACAGGGGCTGAAGGCTGAACTGATCCCCAATGGTCAATGATGTATCAACCACACCTAAGTAATGGCGACTCCACGAAAACCCAAAAGGCAGCTGAGCAAGTTCAAGCGGGCAGGGGAGGACGTGGAGGCTCCAGCCATCCTTGCCGTCTCACCCTACGCACCTCCTCCATCAGGCCGCTCATCTGCGCCCTTGGGATCTTCTTTATAACAAGCCGGTAAACATTAGCATTTCCCTGGGTTCTGAGATGCTCTATCAAAATAATCCAACCTGAAGAGGGGGTCCTCGGAATGCTGATTTACAGCCAGTTGGTGAAAAGCTCAGAACCTGGGGTTTGGGATTAGCATTAGAAGAGAGGGCGGTCTTCTGAGACTCAGCCATTCAGCTGCAGAACCTAGTACTCTCTCCAGGTAAGCAGTGTCGAAACTGGGGTAAATCATAGGACAACCAGTTGGTCCACTGGATAACCGGCTGGCTGCTGGTGGGGAGAAAACAACACACATGTTCCAGGGACCAGAGGTGAAGTGTTTTGTGTTGAATGTGTGAGAGTAGGAAACAGTCTGTCTTTTCCTATCCCTATCACAAATATTCAACCCCACCACAGCAGCTCAAAGCAGTCAAAGAATCACCAGAATCCCATTAATGTGGCTGTGTTCCCATAACACTTTATTCCAGGGCACTGAAGTGTGAATTTCACATAATTTTCATGTGTCATGAAGTTTTCTGCCTTTGATTTTTTTCTCAACAATTAAAAAATGTAAAACCCATTCTCAGCTCATGAGTCATCAAAAACAGGCAGTGGGCCAGTTTGCCAATCCCTGTACGAGAGGACTCAAGATTGGTCTCGATGCCAATTATTTCCCAAACAGACCTACTCAGACACTGTGCTTAGCTTGATGACGCTTTGCAGATGTTGTGTTTCTCACAGATTGAAGGTTCTCGGCAACCTGCATCAAGTAAAGTCTCTCAGTGCCATTTTTCCAACAGCTCGCTAGGCGTCGCTGTCATGTTTTGGTAATTCGCTCAGTATTTCCAACCTTTTAACCATTATTCTATCGGTTACGGTGATCTGTGATCAGCGACCCCTGATGCTACTATTGTCATTGTTTTGGGGCACCATGAGCCATAGCCATCTGATAACTGCATTGATAAACGGTGCGTTCTGACTGCCCTAGGAACTGGCCATCCCTCCCTCTCTCTCCCTCTCTGGGGTCTCCCTATTCCCTAAGACACAATATTGAAATTGGGCCAATTAATAACCCTGCCATGGCGTCTAAGTAGTCACATAAAGGGAAGAGTTGAGAGTCACACATCTCTCACTTTGAAACAAAAGCTGTAAATCAGTGACTAAGCTTAGTGAGGAAGGCATGTCGAAAGCCAAGATACCCTAATGGAAAGCTAGGCCTTTAGCACCAAGCAGGTAGCCAAGTTGTGAATGCAGAGGGAAAGTTCCTGAAAGAAATTAAAAGTGGGCCGGGCGCGGTGGCTCACACCTGTAATCCGAGCATTTTGGGAGGCCAAAGAGGGTGGATCACTTGAGGTCAGCAGTTTGAGACCAGCCTGGCCAACATACTGAAACCCTGTCTCTACTAAAAATATAAAAAATTAGCTGGGCATGGTGGTGTGTGCCTGTAATCCCAGCTACTCGGGGGCTGAGGCAGGAGAACTGCTTGAACCTGGGAGGTGGAGGTTGCAGTGAGCTGAGATCACACCACTGCACACCAGCCCTGGCGACAGAGCAAGACTCTATCAAAGAAAAAGAAGTTAAAAATGCTGCTCCAGGCTGGGCACAGTGACTCACGCCTGTAATCCTAGCACTTTGGGAGGCCAAGGCGGGTGGATCACTTGAGGTCAGGAGTTGGCGGTCAGGCCTGGCCAAAATTATGAAACCCCATCTCTACTAAAAATACAAAAAAATGAGCTGGGTATGATGGCGCTACACCTGTAGTCCCAGCTACTTGGGGGGCTGAGGCAGGAGAATCACTTCAATCCCGGAGGCAGAGGTTGCAGTGAGCCAAGATCATGCCACTGCTCTCCAGCCTGGGCAACAGAGCGAGACTCCATCTCAAAACAAAAACACAAAACAAAACAAACAAAAAAAGGTGCTGTTCCAGCAAACACAAGAATGATAAGAAAGCTAAACAGCCTTAGTACCGACAGGGAAGTGGCCAGGATGGGAAATCAAACAGACACAATATTCCCTTCAGCCAAAGCCTCAGCCAGGCAAGGCCCTAACTCCCTTCGGTTCTGTGAAGGCTGAGGGAGGTAGAGGCCGCAGAAGAAAAACCTGAAGCTAGCAGAAGTTGTCTCATGAAGCGAAAGGAAAGAAGCCATTTCTGTCACATAAAAGTGCAAGGTGAGGCGAGGCACAATGGCTCATGCCTGTAATCCCAGCCCTTTGGGAGTCCAAGGCAGGACGATCACTTGAGGCCAGGGGCTTGAGACCAGACTGGGCAATACAGTGAGACCCCATCTCTACAAAAATAGATAAAACTGGCCAGGCATGGTAGCATATGCCTGTAGCCCCAGCTACTCAGGAGGCTGAAGTGGGGAGGATCCCTTGAGCCCAAGAGGCTGAGGCTGCAGTGAGCCAAGATCACACCACTGCACTCCAGCCTGGGCCCAGGGGAGGGTGCTGTCTCAAAAACAAACCAAAAAAAATTTTTTTTTTGGTTTATGTAGAAATCAATAAGCCAATTCTAAACCCTGTAAGGGAATTCCAAGGAACTAGAACAGTTTAAACAATTTTGAAAAGAGAAACAAAGTTCAAAGATTTCTAGTCCTTGATTTCAAGAATGACTACAAGGCTGGCCATGGCGGCTCACTCTTGTAACCTCAGCACTATGGGAGCGCGAGGTGGGAGGATTGCTTGAGCCCAGGAGTTCAAGGCCAGCCTTGGCAACATAGCGAGGCCCCATCTCTACAAAATACACAGAAACTCAGCTGTGTGTGGTGGCGTGCACCTATGGTCCCAGCTACTCAGGAGGCTGAGGGGGAAGGATCACTTGAGCCTGGGAGGTGGAGGCTGCAGTGAGCCATGACTGTACCACTGTACTTCAGCCCGGGTGACAGAGCAAGACCTTATCTCAAAAAAAAAAAAAAGCCAGGCGGAAAAGCCCACATACTGTGCAAGGCCACTTCTACGGCACTCTGGACAAGGCACAACGGCAGGAACAGAAAACAGGTCAGTGTTGCTGCGAGCTGGGGGAGGAGAGGCGACTGACTATGAAAGGTCACAAGAGAAGCACGTGAGGTGAGAAGAGCTGCATGAGTGAAAATCACAGGCTCAACACAAGTGGCTTTCCGTGTGTAACGCGTATCTCAATAAACCTGACTTTTTTTTAAGACAGTCTGGCTCTGTCACCCAGGCTGGAGTGCAGGGGTGCGATCTGGGCTCACTGAAACCTCTGCCTCCAGCGCTCCAGTGACTCTCCTGCCTCAGCCTCCCAAGCAGCTAGGATTACAGGCACGCACCACCATGCCCGGCTAACATTTTTTGTATTTTTAGAAGAGATGGGGTTTTGCTGTGTTGGTCAGGTTGGTCTCAAACTCCTGAGCTCAAGTGATCTGCCCGTTTCAGCTTCCCAAAGTGTTGGGATTGCAGGCGTGAGCCACTGTGCCCAGCCTAAACCTGACTTTAAGTTAAAAAAAATACACACTCTCACAGGTCAATTCTCATTATCTGTAGTAATTATGTTCTATAAAGTCACCGCTAATACTGAATTACTGAACACCAAACCTCTGCTCCTACAGGAAATACAAGGTCAGGTTCCTATGAGCCTCTGGTCACATTTTCGGCAACCAATCAATACACAACAGCATTATTTTGCATTTCTGTCAAAGAACTTTATATAATAAGTATTGCTGTTCTCTGATACTGAACTCACACAGGGGCACAGCCTGTCCAACACGCATTCTGTCCATGGACCTGTCACAGCCTGCCTGTGCACAGGGACATCTGCTGCAGCACCTCCCCGGGACATCTGAAGAGCAAAATCACAGGCAAGAGCCCCAAATGCAAGAAGCGTGGCCCTCAATAGCCCAAGAAAGGACAACTTGCTCCCAACATGGGAGCACCAGCAGAGGGCAAGGTCCCTCACTCACCCTAACAGGCGCCCAGGCATCACGCAGCTCGGGCTTTTAGCAGCCTGTGCATGCCCGCCAATGGCTGCAAAAGTGACACAAGTGTGAATTCTGGGGTTACACATACATTTTAGCAAGTAGGGGACGGGGCCACAAAAGAACTGGAGGAGAACAGACACAGCCCCCAAGATCACTGAGCGACAGGAGCTGCATGCAAGGAGGTACCTGTGGCCCCGCCTGTGCGGGACCCTCCAAGGCGCAGCCCACTCTCCTGAGCTCACACCACCACCGGGTCTGCCATGGTCAGAGACGGGGGCCCAGGAAACAGCAACAGTCACCGGGAAAACCCCCAGCGCCCCCGCTCCGGGAGCCGGGTCTCCATGTGACCACACCCCAAATGCTGCAGATGTGTCCTGTATTTTTATCTGCAAAATCCGGGCACTGACAGCCTCGTGCCAAGCCCATCCTCGGGCATCTTCCTTCTCCATCGCTGTCCCCACAAAGTCCATGAAGGGTCGGAGACCAGAGCCCCAGTGTCCGAGGGGCATCCGGCAGCCAGGGATGGGGACAGCAGCCCCCAGGGGCTGCAAACAGATGTCCCCTCATGCAGTGGCCCAATAGTCCAGGCACCCTGTCTCCCGGAAGAAGGGACAGAGCATGACCCTCCCCCAGAACTGCCCCAGCCCAGCTCAGAGAAAGCCACACTTCAGGGCCAGCCCCCAAGTGCGCTGTCCTCTGAAGGCAGGGGATGAGCCAGGCAGAACCAGGTGCGCCCCACACCTGATTCCACCGCTGACCAACTGCACAGGCCATGAGGCTCATTTTAATTTTTTGAGACTGAGTCTCGCTCTGTCTTCCAGCCTGGAGTGCAATGGCGGGATCTGGGCTCACTGCAGCCTCCATAGGCTCGTTTTTAAGGTGTGCTTGGTACGAGGGGCTGCTGTCACTGCCCCGATTTCCTTCCGTGACAATGCTGCCCCGAGGACAGCCTGGCAGGGCACGGACAGGAAGGGACACGTGGGCCCCTCCATGCCCCAGAGGCCCCTCAGCTGTACAGGTCTGCAGACCCCCCCTCCTGATAGCACCCGCAGAGCTCAGGCCCTGACCACAGGGGGCTCTGGGGGAAGGGGGCACTTCAGCTCCTCAGGCCACCAGGACCGTCCAGGCAGAGAAAGCAGCAGAGCCCACGCCAGGCTGGATCACAAGGCTGCAGTGCTGAGACCGCCCCGGGGAAGCAGCCGGGAGGCTGTGAGGGGAGGTCACCACAGACCCCTGAGATGCGCCGCACAGCCCAGCAGGAACAGCCTGGTGGGTGGTGCAAAGCCCACAGGAACAAGCCTGGGGCTGGCCTCAGGGTGCAGGGGTCACATTGGTGGGGTGGGCGGGGTGTAGGGTGGCCCCATGGCCACGAAGATCCCCCAGTCTGCACGCTCAAACACGAGCCCAGTGGGACAGGAACGGAGCAGGCCAGCTGGGGTGGGGGTGGGGACACCAGTGACATGGGAGCCCCAGGAAGCAGTGAGCCCAGGCAGCGAACAAGGAAAGACCATTTGGAGAACATGAAATGCTCTGCCGGGCAGGGCGGCTCACAACCTTGCAGCCCCAGCAGCACTCTGGGAGGCCAAGGTAAGGGGACCGCTCGAGCACTGGAGTTCGAGACCAGCCTGCACAGCACAGTAAGACTCACCCCTATAAAAATATAAAAGTGAGCTGGGTGTGGTGCTGTGCACCTGTGGGCCTGCTACTCAGGAAGCTGAGGTGGGAGGGTCACGAGAGCCTGGGGTGGAGGCTGCAGTGAGCTGCGATGGTGTCACTGCACGCCAGCCTGGGTGACAGGAGACCCGTCTCGAAAACAACACAATTCAGCGCTCCCAAGACAGCCTGCTGGAGTCTCAGGTAGGGACTGAGCTGCCCCCACACAGGGTCTCAGGGTGGCTCCTCATGGGGAATGGCCGTCACCATTTCTAGCAGGACTCAGCCCATAATCAGGAGAGAGGGTCCCAAGTGCGGCTGGAGGAGGGAGGCCCTGCAGCCAGTGCTCCCCGGGCTGCCTCTCGGGCGCCTGGCAGGGCACACGGCACCGCCCCAGCATTCCAGCCTCACCTGCTGACCAGCGTCCAGAGCCCGCAGACGCGGGGATGGGGGGAATGGCACTGCCACAGCGAGTCAGGCATCAGAGATGCGCTTCCTTGGACCATTCATTCCAACATCCCTCACTGACAGCTACTTTTTTATTAATCTAAGAACTTAATTGTCAAATTTTCCTCAGTGGCTCCCAGCACTTTAGGAGGCCAAGGTGGGCAGATCACTTGTCAGGAGATTGAGACCAGCCTGGCCAGCATGGTGAAACCTCATCTCTACACAAAACACAAAAACTAGCCAGGCGTGGTGGCGCGTGCCTGTAATGGCAGCTACTCAGGGGCCTGAGGCAGGAGAATCGTTTGAATGCAGGCGGCAGAGTTGCCGCGAGCAGAAACTGCGCCACTGCGCTCCAGCCTGGGTGACAGAGCGAAACTCCATCTCAAAAAAAAAGAAAAAAAAAAACACATGGAAGGCCACAAGTAGGCACCAAGCCCACCCTGGAGCAAGCCAGGCGTGCTCAGTGGCTCAGTGGGTGAGGCAGGAGAGTGCCAGGGGCCCACCCGGCTGGAGAGTGAGCCCGGACCACAGTGCCCAGGCCGATCCTCACAGGCCAAGTGGGACAGCCCCACGCCGTCCCTCCAGACAGCACGCCTGGGCCCCAGCCACTTCTACATCCCACTCTCAGGGATGGCCGTCTCCAGGGATCTTCCCTGCCTTCTTGGAAAAAGATGAACGGGACCCCAAAAGTCAGCCCATGGGGCAGCAAGTGCCCAGGGACTCCCATGCACTCAGTACTCAGGGTAGGGCACTGGCTGCAGCCCTTTACAAATCAGAATTTTTTAAGTTTACTTTTTTCCCCACTGGCAAGTATGTAGAGCAGTAAAGTTTAAACTTCAAAAAAAAAAAAAACCACTAGAACAAAAAAGCAAAAGCGGCATTTCTGACAGCATGTCAGAGCGTGGGTGATGGTGCCCCCAAGCCCAGTGAAGACCAGTGGCATGGACGGGTGCTTCCATGCAGGCCACAGACACCGGGGCAGCACCCGCGGCCCTGCCAGGCAGAGGCTTTCTGCCATCTTTTCAACCTACGCTAATTTTTTTTGTTTGTTTTTTGAGATGGAGTCTAGCGCCGTCACCCAGGCAGGAGTGCAGTGGTGCGGCCTCACCTGACTGCAACCTCCGCCTCCCAGGCTCAAGTGATTCTCTTGCCTCAGCCTGCTGAGTAGCTGGGACTACAGGCATGCACCACCACCCCCGGCTAATTTTTACATTTTTAGTAGAGATGGAGTTTCACTATGTTGGCCAGGCTGGTGTCGAACTCCCAACCTCAAGTGATCCGCCTGCCTCAGCCTCCCAGAGTGCTGGGATTACAGGCGTGAGCCACTGCGCCCAATCTTGAGCTGCATTAAAAGTAAAACAGCTGGGCATGGTGGCTCATGCCTAATCCCAATACTTTTTGCGGTGAGCCAAGATCACACCATTACACTCCAGCCTGTGCACAAGAACAAAACTCTGTCTCAAAATAAATAAAATAAAACAAAAAGGCCAGGTATGGTGGCTCACGCCTGTAATCCCAGCACTTTGGGAGGCTGAGGCAGCAGATCATGAGGTCAGGAGTTCGAGACCAGCCTAGCCAACATGGTGAAACCCCGTCTCTTCTAAAAATACAGAAATTAGCAGGGCGTGGTGGCATGAGCCTGTAGTCTCAGCTACGGAGGTAGGAGAACTGCCTGAACCCAGGAGACAGAGGTTGCAGTGAGCCAAAATCAAGCCACTGTACTCCAGCCTAGGCAACAGAGCAAGACTTCATCGCCAAAAAATAAATAAATAGATAAATAACCCAAAAGATGGGGTGTGAACCTGTTGCAATGAAGAAGAGAAACACCCAAGGCGAAACAGTACTGGCCTACGCGCTGAAACACAGAGCCCTGCATGAACAGACGCAGGCGGCTCATGGCTACTGATGTCTGCTGTCCTGTTTTGGAGGCTATCTCACATCTTCATGTTCAACTCAGAGAAGAAACACTCCGCCAGAGCCTGGGGCCCCTCTTCCCACAGCAGGCTCCAAGCCTTCCTCAGCCCTTGGGACTGACAACCCCTGAGGAGCAGAGGTCAGGGAACCCTGACCCCGCTTGCCCAGGCCATCTGCTGCCCTCACAGGCACAGACACAGGCCGCAATCCGTGGCCAGGGCACTCCGCGGAGAAGAAACAGGCCCTGTTCCCTCCCAGTTCACAGCTTCACCCAGCTCAGCTGGCAGGAAACTGCTGTGGCCGCCACACCTTCCCCTACCCAGCCCGACCTGGCAGGGCCTTGGAGCAGTCTGCCAGCTAAAATATGGGATGCCCAGATAACTATGATTGTCAGATAAGAATCTTCTGGGATAAGCATGTCCCATGCCATATTTGGGATATACTTACACTAAGAAATTTCTGTTTATCTGAAACTCACATTTGCCTGGGCGTCCTGTACTTTTCTGTGCTAAATGTGGCACCTCTACGCACAAGGTCCCTGCAAGCACACAGGAGCAAGCCCCTTCCCAGGCTGGGTCCCTACCGGCAGCTCCCACAGGCCAGGGCTGGCCACCCAGACGGGGCCCATGCCAGGCAGCGGGCGACAGATGCACGAAGGCCGCTCAGGAGACACTGCACAAACTCCTCTGTCTTGCCTAGGGGCTCAAGAATCCAGACGCCCCTCCCGGAGCGAGCACCAAGAAAGGAAGCCAACCTGCAACGTCCAGCCCACTGCCACCAAGGGGCCCTGCCAGGACCGCAGGACTGCAGCCGGGGTTCCCATCCAGAAGCCAGGCATAAATGCCGCTTCTCCTACAGGACGGTCAGGACAGAGAAGAGGAGCCCTACTGGCAGGGAAAGGACGTCCTCGGGGCAGGCACGTGGGGGGCCTAACAGCCCCAAGCACACCCCAGCCACAGTGACCACGGACTGCACACACAGAAGCAGCCAGATCCCACGCCTGCCTGTGCTGCCAGCAGACGGCACCCAACCTCCGTGCTCCTCATCCCAGGGAAAGAGAGCAGCAACATCTCTGCCAGGCACAGCGGGCCCTTCCGCAGCAGCCTCGGGGGCCAGGCCACCCACCCGCACAGCACTGGCGCACCTGGGTCAGTGAAGCCCCGGTATGGGACTTTGGGGACGGGGGAACAGAGGGTGCGGGGGACAGAGTGCCACGCAGCCCCACTCAGGGCTCCTCCCAAGCCTGTGCAGGGCCCAGAGGGGCTGCAGCTCGGCGACAGGACGAGCAGGGTCCTGGCGTTCTCAGCCACAGCACAGCCGCTACAGGGCACAGGACGGCTGAGAGACAAGGTCCTCGCCCACACCAAGGGGAAACCGAGGCACAGGAAGGTGGAGGGGGCAGCCAGGCTGGTGCCAAGTTCACAGGCAGGGGGCCTGAAGGCCGAGTAATGCAGCCACTCACCACTGGGAAGGCATGAGTCGGGGTTCAGGTATCCCCAGCCCTAGAGTCCAAAGCTGCCTTCACTCCCCACCCCCAGCCTGGGTGGGGGCAGGGAGGGCTCTTCTTGGGACCGATCCCAAAACCATGCGCAGTGGGCCTGGCTGAGCCAGGCAGTAGGCATACTCTCTGCCAGGGTGAGAAACTGGCCCTCATGTCAGGCTGGAAGGGGGTCTCCAGGTGGGAAGAAAGAACAAGAAGGAACAGGCCCCTCCCTCGAGGGACCCCGCACCCAGGCTGCTCCCTCAGCGTGCGGTGGGCCCAGCCCACCTGTGTCCACACAGGGACCCGGCAAAGGTGTGTGAGGCTGTGGGAGGGGCTGCCGCTGGATGGAGAACAGGCCCACCGCCCCTGCAGAGGCCCGGAGCTGCTGATGCGGGCTGACCACCCCTCTCACAGACGGGTGCAGGGGGCTTGCACCGTCCCCAAGGTCACAGGGCTGGCCGGTGGGACCACACAGACGTCCAAGGCAGCAGAAGCCACGCTCGAGGGACACAGAGTGTTCTGGGCACTCGAGGCCAGGGCAATGGGGACCAGGCCAGCGCGGCAGTGACCCCAGCTCCCTCCAGCAGCCCAAGCTGCAGGTGGGGGAGGTAATGGGCACCTGCCGAGAGGGTCACAGGCAGGGAGGGGTCTCAGAGTCCCGGGGAGGGAGGCGCTGAGGGAATGATGGAATGCGCGCGACCCCCCACCTCCCTCTGAAAGACCCCACGGAGTCCCAGGCACACGAAGTAGGGCAAGGCCCAAAGCTGCAGGCCCAAGGGGCCCGAGCAACAGGAGGCTGGGCCCAGGGAGGCAGCCCCCGGCCCGGCCCCAGCCCAGGGGCCCTCCGGCCTCTCCCCAGCCCTTGCAAAGCGCCTCCCGATTGGGCTGAGGTGAGCGGGAGGCAGGGAAAAGTTTGGGGGGACTTAGAGGCGTGCTTGGGTGCTCGCTCCCCACGGAAGACCCCCGAGGGAGCCCTGCTGGGGGTACGCCCCGGGGCCAGGCTGCAGGAGGGCTCTAGGGAGGAACCTGGGCCCTCGCCGGAGGTCCCCATCCCCAGAGGGGACGCACCGGAGTCCCAGCACAGGGCTGCAGGCCGGGGGAGACCCCACACCCCAAAACTCCTGCTCCCAGGCCGGCAGCCGGCGCCTCCCAAGGCCACGTGCTCCCGCTGGGGGCTCCCGGCCCCGGCCCCCCCGATGGCCCCGGCCGCCCGCGCCCCTCCCCGCCCCGCTGCCGCCCCCTCAGCCCCAACAGGTGGGCCGCCCCCCACCCCGGCCGCCGCGCCCCGCCTGCCCCCGATGGGGCCGACGCGCGGGGCCATTTTGGGTTGAGGCGAGCGCGGCGGGGGCTGCTCGCGAAGGGCCGGGGCCGCGGGGGCGCGGGGCCTGCGGGGCGGAGGGGCGGCGGCGGCGGCGGGCGGGGGCTGCGGCGGGCCGGGGCCGGGCATAAAGGCGGCGCGGCCTTACCTCCGACCCTGTACATGTTGGCGGCCATGTCCGGGCCGGCGGCGGCGGAGGGGCCCGGGGCGGGCGCGGCGCGCGGCGCTCGGCGCGGGCGGCCGGGAAAATGGAGGCGCGATGGCGGGGGCGGGGGGCGCCGCGGGCGTTTAAAGGGGCCGCGCTGCTGCCGCCGCCGCCGCCGCCGCCGCCGAGGCCGCCGAGGCCGCGCAGGGACGGGAGGGCCGCGGCGCGGGCGGGAGAGGAAGAGGAGGAGCAGCCGCGGGCGGCGGGGAGGGGCCTCGGGCGCCGCCGCCCACCGCGCGGGCCGTGACCGACCCCGCGCGCCCCTTCCCGGGCGGCTCCTCCCGGCGCCCGGAGTCCTCCCCGCGCGCCGCTTCCTGGGTGGGCCCTTCCACCCGCACCCCCTGCTAGATCCTCCCCTAGTGCCCTGGGGCCAGGGGTGTCCTCCACAGGGGCCCCTTCCCTGGTGACCTCCCGGTGCCCCGCAGGTGAGTGCTGCCATAGCCCTCCAGGTCTTCCTCGTGGTGCCGGGGTCCTCTGCACTCCTCCCTGAGCCCCCGTGGGCCCTGAAGCTCAGCGGCCCAGCCCTGGCCTCGGGGTCTCCACTCCACACCTCCCTGCAGGCCTAACCTTGGCCCCCGACCCTAGGCAGTGTGTGCCCTTGGCCCTCGACGCCCAGCCCGCCTGGCACCCTGGACAGGTGGCCATGAGTGCCCTGGTATGGGCAGGCCCCATAGCTGGCAAAGCCTCCCTGAACTGTGACCCGGTGAGAAGGCACAGAGGAGGTGCCTGTGCCCAGAGGCCACCTCCAAAGTCCCCACCTGAGGCTGGAACCCAGCACCTGCTGACCCAGCCAGTCCCAGCAGGCTGGAGTCCCGGAAGGCCGCACTCTCTCCGCAGTGGGGCAGCTGCCTTCCCTCCTGCCACCTGTCAGGATGCCAACCTGTGTGTTTGCGCACAGGTCTGAGGAGAGGAGAGTCCAGTGACCGAGACGCCCCAGCCAGGAAGAGCATGAGGCGGGAAGGGGGCTTCCCAGATGGAGAGAAACAGGTGGTCTCAGAATGGCTTCAAGATGGGTGCAGCCTCAGTGTTTTGGAGGTGAGGAAAAGGAGGTGTCTCGTGGCTCCAGGCTGCTGATCTGAGCAGCACTGTGGGTCACGGCCCTGCCCACTCAGATGCTGGAGGTGGGTGGGTGGCTGGAAGGAGCTGCGGTCTATCTGGGACATGCCTCCCTGTAGGACATGGGGGGAGCCCCGAGGCCACGGTGCAAGATCTAGGCAGGTGGGACAGATGTAGTCAGGGTGCCGGGGAGAGAGCACGGGGAACCCAGCACACAGGACGCCAGCCTAGCGGGCAGGGAACAGCGTGTGCTGGGAGGAAAGCCAGGTGGGGTCCAAGGAGAGCAGAGCGGAGCGGACCAGAAAGGAAAGCCCTGCCAGGGTTAGCACAGGGCCAGGAACCAGAGCCACAGGGCGGTCGTGTCTCTGGGAAGAGAGGGCTGTGGGTCCCAGGACCCGTCCTGCGGGCTGCAGGGAACAGGCGATGGCTTGCTGGTGATTGGGTGGGAAGAGGAGAGAGTCGGCGGCCAGGTGCCGGAGGGGGCAATGACAGACAGGCAGTGTCTTCCCAGGAAGGAGGTGGGGCTGCTGGTCTCCCCTGGCCCTACAAGCCTCAGCCTACCTCGGCTCCTCAACAGGAAAGCAGAGTTGTGGCCTGAGATATCCTTCTGTCAACTCCTGGCATGGCCAGAAAGTTAGCCAGAAACATCAGAACGTGCCAGGCAGCTGGGAGGCACAGGGAGAGCCCCCTGACGCTGCATGTGCAGTGCTTCCGCTGCCACCCCAGAAACAGGACGAGCTTCACAGTGAGAACCCGGTGGACACATCCTGACAGTGACGGACACACCGTCCCCAGCCTGGAGAGGAGCCTCCTGAAAATAGCAGCCTTTGCTCCCTCTCCCAGTGCGGGTGGAGAGGCTGGCGGCCGGTGGAGGCAGTCAAGACTGGCCTTCCGAGGGAGCACGGCACGGGTCTGGTGTCACACGGAGGCCCTCTGAACCTCAAGCCAGGCACCCCCAGTGGAGAGGACACACTCCCACCATGCAGAGTGACGTTCGGTAAACTCTCAAAGACAGCACAGAGCCTCACTCCTCCTGCCAGCCCCTACTCTGCCTCCAGCTCTCCAAACCAGTGAGAAAGGTGGACTGCCCTTAGACCAGTACAGAAGCAAAGTCCGAAGACCTCGGGTGAGTCAAACAATAAAAACAAAGAATTAAAAGGATCCATCCACTTAGTAGCAGAGCACATAGACACTGAGGAGAGCTTTCGTGTCGAGTGAAGCAGTGGCATATATCCGGAGGCTGAGGTGGGAGCACGCTGAGAGGTGGCATGCGCCCACATCCATGTCATTCAACAACAGAAAAGCAAGCAAGGAGGGCATGAGGGGCTGGCGAGAAACCTGGTGTGGAAGAAGACACAACTGGGCTGAACCAGGTGGCTCATGCCTGTAATCCCAGCACTCTGGGAAGCCAAGGCAGGAGGATCACCTGAGGTCAGGAGTTCGAGACCAGCCTGGCCAACATGGTGAAACGCGATCTCTACTAAAAATACAAAAAAAGTATCTGGGTGTGGTGGTGGGCACCTGTAGTCCCAGCTACTCAGGAGGCTGCGGCAGCAGAATCACATGAACCCAGGAAGTGGAGGTTGCAGCGAGCCAAGACCACACCACTGCACTCCAGCCTGGGGGCGGCACAGTGAGACACCATCTCAAAAAAATAAATAAATAATGAATAAAAAAACACAACTGAAGAAACAAGAGGACTCCACAGGACTGCTTCGATCTTCATAGGAGCATGAATTCAACAGTCAGGAACTCAAATACTAGACGACCAAACTGCAGGATGGGAGGAAGATTTAAGAGCCAAGGAAACCCGAAAGCACCAATATTGCACCTTTGCTAGATTAAGTCAAAAACAGCAAAAGGCAGAATATCAAGTTACTAAGAGAGAACACTTGAGATAATTTCAAAGCAAGACGAAGTGATCAACACAATAATCTACTCATTTATTAACTGATAAACACCTGCTTCAAGCTACAGGCCACTCTAGGCCCTGGAGGGTAAGGAGACAATGCCCATGCCTTCAGGGCACTTGTAGTCGAGTTGGGAGGGGAAAAGAAGAAAGTGCGCAAAACCAGAGCTCTGGCTCTGAAATCTCAACACTTTGGGCAGGCTGCTTGAAGCCAGGAGTTGGAGACCAGCCTGGGCAACATGGTGAAAACCCATCTCTACTAAAAAATATAAAAATTAGGCCGGGCGTGGTGGCTCATGCCTGTAATCCTAGCACTTTGGGAGGCCGAGGTGGGTGGATCACCTGAGGTCAGGAGTTCAAGACCAGCCTGGCCATCATGGTGAAACCCCATCTTTTAAAAAAAAAAAA
>CAUYQU010071469.1:0-13440 GCA_963574635.1 Cheracebus regulus | reverse complement strand
TTTTATTTCATTGAGTTGATCTTCGACCTCTGATATCCTTTCTTCTGCTTGGTCAATTCGGCTGTTGAAACTTGTGCATGCTTCACGAAGTTCTCGTGTTGTGTTTTTCAGCTCCATCAATTCACTTATATTCCTCTCTTAAGTTGTCCATTCTAGTTAGCATTTCGTTAAATCTTCTTTCAAGGTTCTTAGTTTCTTTGCATTGGGTTAGAACATGTTCTTTTAGCTCACAGAAGTTTCTTATTATCCACCTTTTGAAGCCTGATTCTGTCAGTTCATCACGTTCAGTCTCCATCAGGCCTTGTTGCCTTGCTAATGAGGAGTTGCGATCCCCTGTAGGAGGAGAGGCATTCTGATTTCAGGTGTTCTCAGCCTTTTTGCACTGGTTTCTTCCTATTTTTGTGGATTTATCCACCTGTTGTCTTTGTAATTGCCGACTTTCAGATTGGGTCTCTGAGTGGACGTCCGGCTTGTTGGTTATGAAGTTTTTTCTGTTCCTTAGTTTTCCTTCGGTGTATGCCCCTTATCCACAGAGCTAGGCCTTCATGGGTTCAGCTGTGCTTGCTGTGAAACTCTCAGTCTTCAGCACTTCCACTTGCTGTTCTCCTTGTGGGGATAGGACCACCCGAGCCTGACCAAAAGGGCACCCAGTCCCGTATACTCTGCACCAAAAAGCGCCGCACCGGGGCGCCGGCAGAACATCTGCGCTGGCCAAAAGAGTCATGCTGGTGACCCATGTGGCTCCTCTGCCGGGAATCTCCCTGTTTGTGGGCAACAAAAATTCGTCTGAAATTGAGGCGTCCACTCGCTCTCTGCACTTTCACTGGGAGCTACAATCCTGAGCTGCTGCTAATCGGCCATCTTGGATCTCTCTCCGCCCAGTGATGAAGTTTTTTCTTAGTTTTCCTTTGGCGGACACCTGTTCCCCACAGAGCTGGACCTTCCTGGGCTCGGCTGTGCTTGCTGTGACACTCTCAGTCCTCAGCACTTCCAATTGCTGTTCTCCTTGTGGGGATGGGACCAGCTGAGCCTGACTAAAAGGGCACTCAGTCCCCTATACTCCACACCCAGAAGTGCCACGCAGGGGCGCCAGCAAAACAGCCGTGCCAGCCAAAAGAGTCGTGCTGGCGACACGTGTGGCTCCTCTGTCGGGAATCTCCCAGTCTGTGGGCAACAAAAATTCGTCTGAAAGTGCGGCGTCCACTCACTCTCTGTGCTTTCACTGGGAGCTACAATCCTGAGCTGCTGCTAATCAGTCATCTTGGATCTCTCTCCTGTTTTAAGATATTTTGTTTCACAATCTTCCTCTTGCTTTAACTTTTTAAATGAACAAATACTAATTCACTCCAGGGCAGAAAAAAGGGCCTTTTACTGCATTACAAGTTTTTTTCCTTTAATCAAAGTTTTTGGATCCCTTGTTGAGTCCAAAGATTCAACCATTTTAAAATACTGCTGAAAATATTGTTTCAACTATGTAAATTATTTAATAATATAAAATTAAAGCAGTGTAAATTGAGGAAATGATATGATGTTTTACAGTTTTAATAATAAAGATTATGTGATACAACTATAGGTTCAATAAATATAACCTAGAAGCTAGAGGCTTTTCCAAAAGCTATGTTTGGCATTTGATCAAAGACAAAATATATCAACTAGACTTAGTAAGTACTATAACTGTGACAAGTTATTTATTTATATTCTGCCTACTTAACAAAAGAATTGGTAATAGCTAAAAATAAAGTGTTTATATTAGCTAGTTGTAAGAAAGTAAGATGCCTTTGAACTTCGCTCTTAAAAAAATGCCTAAAATAAGATTCTTTCCCAAAGCAAAGTTATGTAAAATATTCATAGTCAATATTATACAATACCAGAATTTAAATACCACTGCTTGCTAAAATTATCAGTCTTCATATTGTATAAATGGATATCAACACTAACATAATTTTGAGTTTTATTCATATACTTGGGGAAAACAACAAATTCACCAAAGGCTATATAAATCCTGACCATTAAAGTAGAAAAAAATTGATCTTAGTAAGATATATTTTGTTATAGGTTTAATACAGCCCCATCTCAAATATGTTAGAAAATGTAACAAAGCAGCAAATCATAATAAAATCAATACATAATTAGTACCTAAAGCTTCATGCCAGAATTCCTCATCATCATAAATTTTAAAATGATATTGTTTGGTGTTTTATTTAAAAATAGTAAAAATGTTTAAGCACATTACTTTATATCTTGGGAAACAAAATAGAAAAGTTTATATTATAGTTTCTCTAAACCAAACTTTCCAAATTATAAAAACTAAATATTTGGGTATGATAATAAGATCTTGGCTTACGAATAAGAATTCAGAAATCAGATAGCGCCTTTTCGAAAATGCTGTGGGCATTGCTGTTTAGGAGCCAGCCTAAACATAGTCACTAACAGGAGCCTCTAATCATCTGGAGTTTCTACCTTCACTCTACAAACAGCTTACTTATAAAAAAGAGACTGTGGACTTAGTTGCCAACTTTCATGCCTTGCTTTTGGAAGGATCTAGGGGAAAGGCATGTACATGGTGGCAGCATAAATTAGTAAAACCATTCTACAGTGTGGTCTAGCATTATTTATTCCTTAATGTATATAATTGTAGACCACTATACATGACCTTAGAATATACTAGATTCTAGTGATATATAATTTTTTAAAAACTAAGAAAACTTTTAATAACCATTTCCTGTGACCCAGAAATTCTATTTCTGCACACACAAATAGAAAAGATTAAATAAATTATGGTATCCAGATGCAGGCATGGAATAAGATGATATACATTTTCCCTGACATGCAAAGATCTCAAGAAATATTGCTGGATTTTCAAAGAAAATCAAAAGCAGCATGAATAATATAATCCCTTCTACACAATTATCTTATATCTTACATATTCTTAAACTGGCTTGGATTTAATATCGTTGGCCCTTTCAAAACAAGAAGATAACTGTCGAATAATATGCAAGAATAAAGATATAATTTCTGAGGCTTTGTGAACATGAAGTTTTTACCATGGAAGCTGACTAAGAGACATTAAATATGTAGGAATATACAAGTGGAGTGCAGCCTTAGCAATGTTAGAGTGATTTGGTTTAAATATATCAGGCAATGAAATAGCTATAAAAAAAATCACAATAATGTATCATAAGTGGGAAGCATTATGACACAGGATTTGGAATCAGAGACCTTGGTTTGAATCTGGTTTCTGTCTCGAAATGTATGAACACAGACCAGGTTATATAAGCTCTGTGGTCCTATCACCTTAGTAATAAAATGGAGATAATAACTTCATAAGGTGGTCGGGAATAGTAAATGATGTAATATATGTACAGTGCTTTATATGTTTGAGTTCAATTATTTTAACTGGTAGGTATTATTATTAAATACTTCTAAATAATAAAATATACATGTGTAAAATAGTTAAGAGCTTTTTTCTTTAGTATTTTATATTAAAACTCTCAACACAAGAATGTTCCACCTTCCAACAAAGGAGCTCATGTTTAATCAACCTTCACAATTGAGTGTTAAATAGAAAGGATTTCTCATGTCACAAGGCATTTGTCAAGCCAAAATCATGCTAAGAACCTTGAATTGCTCACCTTTGACACTAAGCAAATTGGCTTTTTTTTTTGGAGACAGGGTCTTACTCTGTCACCCAGGCTGGAGTGCACAATCATAGCTCACTGTAGCCTCAAACTCCAGGGCTCAAGTGTTCCTCCTACCTTAGCCTCCAGGGCAGCTAAGACTACAGACATATGCCACCACATCTGGCTAATTTTTTAGATTTTTAGTGGAGATGCACTCTCGCTATGTGGGTGATCTCAAACCCCTGAGCTCAAGTGATCTCACCTCGGCTTCACAAAGTGCTGGGATTACAGGTGTGAGTTAATGTACTCAGCCCCTTTTCTTCATATAATCCCAAGTTCTCAAATTTCATTTTCTTCCTAATATTTTACTGTAAAAATTTAGAAAAATACAGAAAAGTTGAAATAATTTGATAGTAAACACCTTTATAGCTACCACCTAAAGTCTGCCACTAACGTTTTACTATACTTCTTCTATCATACTTATATCATCTATCCATTCTATAACTCAAATTTTCTATCAAACTTTTTATTTTGTGAGAACTGTAGATTCACATGCAGTTGAAAGACATAATACACAGAAAGCCCATGTGCCCTTTCCAAGTTTCCATCATCTCACAAAATTATAGTAGAATATCACAAGTAGGATATTGACATTGATACAGTTACACACAGAATATTTCCATCACTACAAGGATCCTTCATGGTCCTATATCGCACCAATTTTCCTCCCACCCCTATACCTTCTTTAACCCCTGGTAACCTCTAATCTGTTCTCCATTCCTACAATTTTGTCATTTCAAGAATGCTACAGAAATAAAATAACACAGAATATAATTTGGGGAAGACTGATTTTTTTACTCTGTATAATTCTCTTGAGATTCATCAAGGTAGCTGCATGTATCAATAGTCTGTTCCTTTTTATTGAGTAGTATTCCATGATATGCATGTACCCCATTCTGTTCAACCTTTCACTTATTAAAGGACATCTGAATTATTTCCAGGTTTTGGCTATTCTGAATAAAGCTTCTATAAATATTTGTGTATAGACTTTGACTTCATTTCCCCAAGATAAATGATCAGGAGTGCAACTGTTGGGTCATACAGTAGTTGCTTGCTTAGTTTTTAAAGAAATTGCCTGTTTTCCAGTGACTATATCATTTAACACTTTAACAAAATATGAGTTATCCAGCTTCTTCACATCCTCAACAGCATTTGGTTTTGTGACAATTTTTATTTTACTATTCTGATTGTAGTAAAATCTCAATTGTGGTTTTAATTTACATTTCCCTAATGGCTAAAGATAGTGAACATCTTTTCAAGTACTTAATTTTCATCTGTATATGACCAGTGAAGTGCCTATTTAAGTCTTTTACTCAGTTTTTAACTGGATTGTTTTTCTTACAAAGTTTCAAACTACTTTATATATGTGATAAGTTAGTCATTTGTCAGATACATGGTTTGCAAATATTTTCTTCCATTTTGTAGCTTGTCTTTCCCATCCTCTTAGCTATTTTGTATTGGAAAAGTTGTGGTAGCTTGTGTTTTTCAAGGAAGTGCTCTCCTTCATGTAAATTGTCAAATTTACGTGTGTAGAATTGTTTGTTGTATTTCTTTATTATCTTTTCATGTGTGCAAGGTCTGTAGTAATATTTTGTTTCATTCCTGATGTTGGCAATTTGTATCTTATCTCTTTCTTTGTCAGTCTTGCTAGAGGTTTGCCAATTTAATTGATCTTTTCAAGGAACCAGCTCTTTGCTTCATTGACTTTATTGTTTACTGTTTTCAATTTCATTGATTTCTGATCTTATCTTTATAATTTCCTTCCTTCTGCTGGTGTTGGCTTTCCATTGTTCTTCTTTTTCTAGGTTCTTGATGTAGAAGCTTAGATTGTTGATTTAAAATTTTCCCTCTTTTCTAATATCTACATTTAGCAATATAAATTTCCTCGTAGCACTATTTAGCAGTTTTCTAATACCAAATTCAGAAAATTGTACTTTGTATTCTCATGTCAATTCAGTTCAATGTATTTTTCAAATTATTTCTCTTGTGACTTCTTCTTTCACCTACAAATTATTTAGAAGTATCTTTTTTGTTTCCCAATGTCTAGAGAATTTTCTGATATCTTTCTGTTTTTGATTTCCAGTTTGATACCAGACAAACTGGAAATCAAACAATGTCTGTGGTCAGACAATATAATCCATATGATTTTAACTGTTTTAAATTTGGATTTTGTTTTATGGCTCGGGATATAGTGTGTTTTGGCATATGCCACATGGCTACTTAAAAAGAATGTGAAATATTGTTCTTAGATGGAGTCTTCTATAAAAATCAATTAAATCATTTCGGTTGATAGTGTTATTGAGATCACTTGTAACCTCGCTGATATTTTTAAATTGTTCTACCAATTGTTGAGGGAGGAATGTTGACGTCTCCAACTACAGTTGTGGATTTATCTTTCTCGTTTCAGTTTGACCAGTTTTTTTCTTCACGTATGTTTCTGCTCTGTTGTTTGCTGCACAAACATTTAGGATGGCTACGTCTAATGTGGGGATTGATCCTTTTATCATTACATAATGTCTTTATCTGTCTCTTGAAATTTTTAAAAATATGATTTATATGATGTTAATGTAGCCACTCCTACTTTTGTATGTTTACATGATATAGCTTTTCCCATCCTTTAACTTCCAACCTGCCTATATTGTTATAGTTCAAGTGAGTTTATTAGGCACAGCATACACTTGTGTCACATTTTCAAATCAACTCTGTAAATCTATGCCTTTTACTTGGAATATTTAGAGCTTTATACTTAATGCAATTATTGATACCATCGACTTATGTTTGCAATTTTATTGTTTTTGTTTTCTGTTTGTTTTCTCTGTTTTGCATTTGTCTGTTTTCTCCTTCTTGCCTTCCTGGGGTTACATGAACATTTTTTAGAATTGTATCTTGTTTTTAAGAGTATCTCTTTATATAACTTTTTAAATCATTGTTCTAGCTATTACATTATATATACATAATTTATCCCAGTTTACTAGTGGCGTCGTTTTATCAGTTTGAGTGAAGTATTAAACCTTACTTCTCTTTGTATCCCTTTACTCCCCACATTTGTAATCAAATATTTCTTCTGCATATATATGGAACTACATCAGGCAGCATTACAATTTTTGCTTCAACCATCAGATACAATTTAGAAAACTCAAGGGGAAAATAAAATACTATTGAATTTAACCACATGTTTCCTTACCATGTTCTTTTGGATATTCCAAAGTCCCTTCCTTTATTATTTCCTTTCTGTTTAAAAATGTCCTTTTGCCTTTCTTTTAGGGTAGGTCTCCTGGTGACAAATTTTCTTAGTTGCCCTTCATCTGAAAAATGTCTTGGTTTGGGCAGGGCCAAGATGGCAGACTAGAAGCAGGGGCATCAGAAGCTCCCATGGAAAGGAAGCATAATTAGCATATAAATGTTGCACTGGCAACCAAAGTATCCAGGTTCTTTCAACAGAACTGACTAAGCAACTGGCGTGATCCACGGAGAGAAGGAAGAGTAGTGTGATGCGGTGGTGCACCTGAGAGCCATCCGGGGCAGGGGAGCCTCCACCCCTCAACCAAAAGAGGTGGTAAGTGATTGTGTTACCCAGCTGGGGAAACTATGTTTTTCCACAGAACTGTTCAACCCACAGATCGGAAGATCCCACTTGTGAGCCCACACCATGGAGGCCTAGGGTCCCAACCCTGGAGCCATGCAGATTCTCAACTGCCTCTAAGCTAGAATCTGCTTAAGCCTGCCAAGTCCCCAGGGGGAGGGGTGACCAGCACCACAACTGCAACTCCCTGCTGTCTGAGCCCTTTGAGCTCCTTGGGGGAGGGGCAGCAGCCAGCACTAGGACTCATAACTGCCTAACATACTAAGCTCCCTGAGTTGGGGAAAGGTGGCATCCATCTCTATAGCTCCTGGTCATACTTCCCCTGCTAGAGTCAGGGAGGCTAGACAGCCTGGTCCCAAGAGGTGTCCCCAACAGGATGTGGCAGACTGTAGCCAGGGTGTTGCTTCAGGCCTGATTCTGACCCATCCTTCCTCACTGGGTGTGGCCTCTCTTGAGGAACTCCAACAACTCCAGCCAGAGGCTCAGGGACAGAACCTGGATTTCCCTGGGCCTGAGCCCCTAGGGGGAGGGGTGGCTCCAGTCTCTGTGGACCTGCAGACTTAGCCTTTCCTCCTGGTAGTTTGGAAGAATCCAAGTAGCCCAGATGAATGGGTTCCCCCAAGCAAAGCATACCCCCTCCACAAAGGAACAGTCAAAGTGCATCATTAAACAGGTCCTGTTTCTCATGCCACCCAACTGGCTAAGACCCTCCCAGAGGGGTTCTCAGACAACCTAGAAAAAGAGCAATCCTACTGGCATGAGGTTGGTGTCCCTCAAGGTCAGAGATCCCAGAAGAAGGAGCAGGCAGCCGTCTTTGCTGTTCTCTAGCCTTTTTGAGTTACATCTCCAGGTGTGGGTGTGAACCAGATAAAAAGGGCTTGAAGTGAACCCCCAACAAACTGCAGCAGCCCTAAGAAGAGAGACCTGATCATTCAAAGAAAAACAAACAGAAAGCAACGAAAACAAAAAAAAACAACAAAAAAAGTCCCCACAAAAACCCCATCCAAGGTCAGCAGCCTCAAAGATTGAAACTAGACAAACTCATGAAGATGAGAATCATAAAAAAATACTGAAAACCCAAGAGGCCAGAGTGTCTTTTCTCCTCCAAATGATTGCAACACCTCTCCAGCAAAGGCACAGAACTGGACAGTGGATGAGATGGACAAATTGACAGAAGCAGGCTTCAGAAGATGCGTAATGAAAAACTCCACTGAGCTAAAGGAGCATGTTCTAACCCAATGCAAACAAGTTAAGAACCTTGATAGAAGGCTAAAGGAGCTGCTAACTAGAATAACCAGTTTAGTGAGAAACATAAATGACCTGATGGAGCTGAAAAACACAACAGGAGAACTGATCCCTTGGTAAAGGGATCAATTCAACAGTAAGAGCTAACTATACTAAATATATATGTACCCAATACAGGAGCACCCAGATGCATAAAGAGAACTTCATGAAGCATATACAAGTATCAATAGCCAAACCAACCAAGCAGAAGAAAGAATATCAGAGTCTGAAGATCACCTTGCTGAAATAAGGCATGCAGACAAGATTAGAGAAAAAAGAATAATAAGGAATGAACAAAGCCTCTGAGAAATATGAGACTATGTAAAAAGACTGAACCTATGATTGATTGGAGTACCTGAAGGAGACAAGGAGAATGGAAACAAGCAGGAAAACACACTTTAGGATATTATCTAGGAGACCTTTCCCAACCTAGCAAGACAGGCCAACATGCAAATTCAGGAAATACAGAGAACACCACTAAGACACTCCATAAGAATATCAACCCCATGACATATAATCATCAAATTCTCCAAGGTCAAAATGAGGAAAAAAATGTTAAAGGCAGCCAGTTAGAAAGCCCAGGTCACCTACAAAGGGAAGCCCATCAGAATAACAGTGGACCTCTCAGAAGAAATCCTGCAAGCCAGAAGAGACTGGGGGCCAATATTCAACATTCTTAAATAAAAGAATTTTCAATTCAGAATTTCATATCCAGCCAAACTAAGCTTCATTAGTGAAGGAGAAATATCCTTTCCAGACAAGGAAATGCTAAGGGATTTTGTCACTACCAGGCCTGTCTTGCAAGAGCTCCTGAAGGAAGCTCTAAATATGGAAAGGAAAAACTGGTACTAGCCACTGCAAAAACACTCTAAACTATAAAGACCAATGACACTATGAATAAACTGTATCAACTAGTATGGAAAATAACCAGCTAGCATCATGATGACAAGATCAAATTCACATACAACAATATTAATCTTAAATGTAAATGTGCTAAATGCTCCAATTAAAAGACACAGACTGGCAAAGACCCATCAATGTGCTGTATTCAGGAGACCCATCTCACATGGAAAGAAATACACAGGCTCAAAATAAAGGGATGGAGGAATATTTACCAAGCAAATAGAAAGCAAAAATAAAAAGCAGGGATTGCAATGCAAGTCTCTGACAAAACAGACTCTAAACCAACAAAGATCAAATAAGACAAAGAAGGGCATTACTTAATGGTAAAGGGATCAATTCAACAAGAAGAGCTAACTATCCCAAATATATATGTACCCAATATAGGAGCACCCAGATGTATAAAGCAAATTTTTAGAGACCTACAAAGAGACTTAGACTCCCATACAATAATAATGGGAGACTTTAACAGCCCACTGTCAATATTAGGTAGATCAACAAGACAGAAAATTAACAAGGATATTCAGGACTTAAACTCAGCTCTAGATCAAGTGGACCTCACAGACATCTACAGAACTATTCACCCCAAATCAACAGAATATAAACTCTTGTCAGTGCCACATTGCACTTATTCTAAAATCGACTACAAATTGGAAGTAAAGCACTCCTCAGCAAATGCAAAATAATGGAAATCATAACAGTCTCTCAGACCACAGTGCAATCAAATTAGAACTCAGGATTGAGAAACTCACTCAAAACCACACAATTACATGGAAATTGAACAACCTGCTCCTGCATGACTCCTGGGTAGATAATTAAATTAAGGCAGAAATCAAGAAGTTCTTTGAAACCAGTAAGAACAAAGAAACAACACACCAGAATCTTTGGGCCACAGCTAAAGTAATGTTAAGAGGGAAATATGTATCACTAAATGCCCACATCAGAAAGCAAAAAGATCTCAAATTGGCACCCTAACATCACAATTAAAGGGGCTAGAGAAGCAAGAGCAAACCAATCCAAAACCTAGCAGAAGACAAGAAATAACTAACATCAGAGCAGAACTGAAGAAGATAAGAGACACAAAAAACCCTCCAAAAAAAACAAGAACGAATCCAGGAGCTGGTTTTTTGAAAAAACATTAACAAAATAGATAGACCGCAAGCTAGTAATAAAGAAGAAAAGAGAGAAAAATCAAATAGACACGATAAAAAATGATACAGGGGATATCACCACTGACACCACAGAATTCAAACTACTACCAGAGAATACTATAAATACCTCTATGCAAATAAACTAGAAAATCTAGGAGAAATGCCTTAATTCCTGGACATATACACCTTCCCAAGACTAAACCAGGAAGAAGCTGAATCCCTGAACAGACCAATAACAAGTTCTGAAATTGAGGCAGTAATTAATAGCCTACCAACCAAAGAAAGCCTAGGACCAGATGGATTCACAGCCCAATTCTTCTAAAGGTACAAATCTGAATCTATTCAAAACAACTGAAAAGGAGGGACTCCTCCCTAACTCATTTTATGAAGCCAGCATCATCCTGGTACCAAAACCAGGAAGAGGCACAATAAAAAAAGAAAATTTCAGACCAGTATCCCTGATGAACATCAATGCAAAAATCCTCAATAAAATACTGGCAAAGTGAATCCATCAGCGCATCACAAATCTTATCCACCACAATCAGTTTGGCTTCATCCCTAGGATGCAAGGTTGGTTCAATACATGCAAATCAATAAATGTAATCCATCACATAAACAGAACCAAAGACAAAAACTACATGATTATCTCAATACACTCAGAAAAGGCCTTTGATAAAATTCAACATTCCTTCATGTTAAAAACTCTCAATAAACTAGGTATTTATGGAACATAACTCAAAATAATAAGAGCTACTTATGACAAATACACAGGCAATATCATATTGAATGGGCAAAAGCTGGAAGCATTCCCTTTGAAAACCAGTATAAGACAAGGATGAAGCCAGGCACAGTGGCTCACGCCTGTAATCCCAGCACTTTGGGAGGCTGCGGCGGGCAGATCACGAGGTCAGGAGATCAAGAACATCCTGGCTAACATGGTGAAACCCCACCTCTAGTAAAAATACAAAAAATTAGCAGGGGGTGGAGGCACATGCCTGTGGTCCCAGCTACTCAGGAGGCTGAGGCAGGAGAATCACTTGAACCTGGGAAGTTGAGGTCGCAGTGAGTCAAGATCACATCACTGCACTCCAGCCTGGGTGACAGAGTGAGACTCCATCTAAAAAAAACAAGATTGCCCTCTCTCACCACTCCTATTCAACATAGTATTGGAAGTTCTGGTCAGAAGAATCAGGCAAGAAAAAGAAATAAAGGGTATTCAAATAGGAAGAGAGGAAGACAAATTGTCTGTTTGCAGATTACATGATTCTATACTTAGAAAACCCCATCCTTTCAGCCCCAAAACTCCTTAAGCGATAAGCAACTTCAGCAAAGTCTCAGGATACAAAATCAATGTGTAAAAATCACAAGTATTCCTTTACACCAATGACAGACAGGGAGTCAAATCATGAATGAACTCCTATTCACAATTGCTACAAAGAGATAACAAGGTACATTAAGGACCTCTTCAAGGAGAACTACAAACCACTGCTCAAGAAAATAAGAGAGGACACAAACAAACGGAAAAACATTTCATCAACATGGATAGGAAGAATCAATATCATGAAATGGCCACACTGCTGAAGGTAATTTATAGATTCAATGCTATTTCCATCAAACTACCATTGACATTCTTCACAGAATTAGAAAAAATTAAATTACACATGGAATTAAAAAAGACACTGTATAGCCAAGACAATCTAAGCAAAACGAACAAAGTTGGAGACATCATACTAGCAGACTTCAAACCATACTACCAGGCCACAGTAACCAAAACAGCATGGTACTGATACCAAAACAGACATATAGACCAATGGAACAGAACAGAGACCTCAGAAATAACACCACACATCTACAACCATCTGATCTTCAAAAGACCTGACAAAAACAAACAAAGGGGAAAGAATCTCCTATTCAATAAATGGTTCTGGGAAAACAGGCTAGCCATATGCAGAAAACTGAAACTGGACCACTTCCTCACACTTTATACAAAAATTAACTCAAGAGGATTAAAGACTTAAATGTAAAACCTAAAACCATAAAAACCCTAGAAGAAAACCTAGCAATACCACTCACAACACAGGCAGAGGCAAAGACTTCATGACAAAAACACCAAAAGCGATTGCAACAAAAGCCAACATTGACAAATGGGATCTAATTAAACTAAAGAGCTTTTGCACAGCAAAAGAAACTATCATCAGAGTGAATAGGCAACCTAAAAAATGGTAAAAAATTTTTGCAATCTACCCATCTGACAAAGGTCTACTATCCAGAATCTACAAGAAACTTAAACAAACTTACAAGAAAAAAATCCAAACCACCCCATCAAAAAGTGGGCAAAGGATATGAACAGACACTTCTCAAATGAAGACATTTATACAACTAAGAAACATGAAAGAAAGCTCAACATCACTGATCATTAGAGACGTGCAAATCAAAACCACAATGAGATACCATCTCACGTCAGTCAGAATGGCAATTATTAAAGTCAAGAAACAATAGATGCTGGTGAGGCTGTGGAGAAATATGAACACTTTTACACTGTTGGTGGGAATGTAAATTAGTTCAACCATTGTGGAAGACAGTACAGGATCTAGAACCAGAAATACCATTTGACCCGGCAATCCCATTACTGGGGTATATACCCAAAGGAATATACATCATTCTGCTATAAAGACACATGCACATGTATGTTTACTGCATGTATAGTAGCAAAGTCCTGGAACCAACCCAAATACCCATCAATGATGGACTTGATAAAGAAAACATGGTAAATATACACCATGGAATACTATGCAGCCACAAAAATGAATGAGATCATGTCCTTTCGAGGTACATGGATGAA